>UXSR01005377.1:32146-93934 GCA_900604375.1 Mesocestoides corti | reverse complement strand
GTGTGCATCACTTCGTATTTTGAATATCCGAATCTGCTCTCCGAATTCGGAGGTCTGGCTTGCTCGCTGAGCTTCATGTCGAATTCGTCCACTCAGTGAGCAGAGGTCCATGTCAGACCAACTCAAAGCACACACACACACACATGCTTGCGTGGTCTGTGTCTAATTGCCAGCTGTCGTATTGTTGGACCCTTTTATTCTATTTTTGTTTGTTTGGAACCAAGTAAGGCAACTTTTAGAAAACATGTAATGCTGGCATGTGGTTCTTAACGTTATATGGTAATAACAGTCCCTGTTTGCTTTCTGCTTGCAAATTCGGGGTACTCTACAGATAAAAATTTGTGACATGGGGCTAACATATTTGTGCATTTTGCTGTCGAAACACATTTGTATGACTGTTAGCTATGGTTACCGTTTGCATTAAAAGTAGTTTGTAATAGGTCCGTACACGAACCGCATTGTCGAAGCTGTCATTGCGTTACGTAAATGTCCGTAGCTCGCAGTACTTTTTGTCCACGTAAACCATTAACTTCACAGAATGCCTTGAGAAGCTCATATGCTTTGTGAATTTCTCTGGGTATGTCTAGCCAAAAATAACGTCCGTTAACACCACCTCGTCGAAAATTGACTGCTTTGGCCCAGAATCCAAGGGCCGCCCACATTGACTTGTTCTGGCACCGGCCCTTCCATCCACTAAATTTTCATGATAAACAGGTCTTTTTTACTGTACTATTCATGTGTGAGGCCAACCTCATTACTTCCTTCCCTATTACCTCAAGTACTAATTAAATTAATTCCTGCACTTATGCCAATCATGCTAATTTTTTACGTCAAAACGTGCCTCCTTTTCTTTTATGTACACTCATCTTCTCTCATTTTGGATGTATTTAAAACATTTTGCGTACCTTTTCTCTATCACTTTCATCACAATTATCATTTTAGTTGTTAGGACGGATCCGTAGGCTACCGAAGTGCTGTTTATCTACTCATGTTGGATGGTACACCTCGCCTTTGTAGCTTATTTGACGATTACTTAACATAGCATTAGCTCATAGCGCAGAAATTTGAAATTGACGAGTCTTCGCGACTTTTGCCTTTCTTACTTTTTGGCGTTTCTGGTTATGAGTCAATAGCAATTCAAACAAAATTCAACGGCTTTGGGAGGTAACCGTTAGAGGTAGCACTGCGGTAAAAAAAATTTGTGGCATTTCTGTTGAGAGGAGGGCAGACCTCTCACAGGATTATGTAAAAGATTTTCAAGATTCCGCGTGGGTGACCGACATCGAAGAAACCAAAAAACGTGGGAGCAAAGAATGCATACAATAATAAGTCAACGTGTATCACTCTCAACGGTTCTATACTATAGGATACGTTGTGGTTAGCTGCCTGTGGAGCTAGAGTTGTTTTAGATAGGCTTTTTAATCCATGAGCTATTTGTATTCTCAAAGTAGATTCAAAGGTATTAAGCCTAAATAGCATAACCAGGGTCTATGTCAAAATTTAAATGCACTAAATAATAACTACACACTAATTAAATCACGCTTTAAACAGTAGCCTTAAAGAGAAAGTGTTATTTCCTAGAAGTGTGTCTAATATCAAAAAAATATACAAAAAGCGTATATTGTGATAGAATATTGTTGATTTCCGTGCAAATCAATGGTTAGAATTGTTAAGCTGTCTTCTAACTTTGCATCCTAATCTAATTGATCATAAGTTCGTATTATTATTATAACTATTCAACCAAAAATGTAAGTTTCTACCTGTACTGAGCAATTATACGTTTACTGGTGAAGTAAGTGTCCCACTTACTTCATGCATTTTATCGAAATTGACTACTTTACCTACTCGAGTTTTTGAATTCGCCATCCTCACCATTTCAAGTAGTAGTGTCGGCCATGCATTCAGCCCAGTGGCTAACTCTAACTTAAATCTACCTCCCATGTTTTTGTTGCTGTCATTTTTCATGACATAAGACTTTTTACCTTTTTGGATGAGACAGTAGAAAACATTCTCCCCTAGGCCCTGTCTTTGAGTTTCCATTATAAAGGGAGCACTCATGTTTAGGCTGGGTATGGATCTTCGTTAACCTGTTGAAGCAACAGTGTTTATTTTTCACATTTCACGTGAGTTGTGAGATATCTAGCTTGAAGCGCCCTGTGTGGGCAGAGCCACATGAAATGATGAGAGAAAATTTCACCAGCTTATCGATCCAGTCAGTTTCCACAATAGATGGCGATCTTCGACCATGTTAGGATAGGTGATGTCTAATCTATCCACATCCCCGAGCGACCTACACTCCGAAAATAAAATCATTTAACCTAAAGAATATGTGTAATGTCTCAGAAGTAATTCGCGAATGTCACCTTATATCAAAGTCTATGAAAGAAACGAAAATGGGATATCATCACCTAATGTAGGAATTTTGTGACTGAAGTGTCAAAATAGAACTGTGAGTTTCTTCCGTAGAAATTTAATTGAATTACTGCTTTTCATTGAGTGGTGCTGTTGGCGCGACTTCGGACTCTGTGTATGGTGGGGGAGGAGCCAACGGAGATGGCTGATAAGGCTGTGTGGGATAGGGTTGTGGCATCTGCTGCCCTGGTCCTTGTTGTGACGGATAGGGCTGCACGGGATAAGGCTGTGTAACCTGCTGTCCAGCCGCAGGCGGATACGGAGTCTTAAATCAAAGAATGAACAAGGAAATACACATTTACTGAAGTGTACAAGCACTTAACAGCCACACTACAACATCTTAGTGTGGATCTGATTAGGTTAAAAGTTGAAGTAGAGACAAGTACCCAATCACAGGGCTATGAGCAGTACATCGTCAGCTACACAGTTTCTGTGATGGAAGACGTGTGTATCAGAGCCGTTAGGGTCAGCAAAGTTGCCAACATCAACTCCTATGATCTATGCTTGCATTTCATTTTCAAGCATTAGGGTCAAATTTGAGGCCCTGATTGCTTATTTTCTACATCGGTGCTCGCTCTCCTTGAAAGCAACATGGGACAACTTTAATCAAAATTCAGACACAATTTATGTAAAGTAATCACTGTGAGCAATTGTTTTTGTTAATTCAACTTTTTTTAGCCACAAGCCCATGACGGGTCTCGTGCATTGCAATTATTGCCCGCATTATTTCAGTTTATATTACCATCTGCATTGAATGCAGAAATGTTTATAAAAGCACTGAAGATCTATTATTGAAAGGAGATCAACACAACTTACCGGCTGCTGCTGAGAATTTGTCGATTTAACGGCTTTTCGAACAAATTTCAGTTGGAAAACACAACAGAGGAAAACTAATCCGCAGATCAGCATGAATACCCCGAAGACGATGAGGGCGATACCAGCACTAAAGCGGCTAAACGAACCGTTAGAAAGGAGACTTAAGTTGCAGGAATTTATCTTCTATGGTAAAATCGCTTTAGCAGAAAGATTGCGTAGATTTTACTGCCAGATACTTGAAACTGAGGTGAAAATGTGTGGTTTGGACGCAAACAAATGTTCGATTGTCAAAAATCATTTTTTTTCTAAGACTTGATTTTCAAGTTAATTATTTTCCTAGCTAGCGTAGGGGAGTTAAGTATTATATTTGCGGTCGGTAGTCCA
Organism: Mesocestoides corti; assembly: GCA_900604375.1. NCBI lineage: Eukaryota > Metazoa > Platyhelminthes > Cestoda > Cyclophyllidea > Mesocestoididae > Mesocestoides > Mesocestoides corti. The sequence goes on along the minus strand of UXSR01005377.1, from coordinate 90,322 downwards.
AGTATCTAATAACCGGTCCCTGAAAAGTTATCCCTTCGAATTTCAACCCAGTTGTTGGACCTCTATTTCCGATTCCTACTTTTGTAAGCTGGAATATGCGCCACTCGATACTCTTTCCTCCTGGGACCAATCAGATTTTAATTCCACATTAATGACCTTGACTTTGTGAGTTTCAGTTGCTGGATCAAGGTTCCCTCCTGACCAGGCACACCAAATAACTGATTTGTCACGCTTGTGTGCCACCCGTGTGGAGGGTGCTTTAGCAGGACTATACTGTTCTGCAATGTCTGCAACTATGCATGCACACTAGCTCAACAATACAGGAATGCGGCTAACTGTTGAGTCAGTGGTCGAAGCTTGTGGAACCAAACAAAATCCACCAAGTGACTACCTTTTCGATATCATTCGTCGGCATGAATTACGTAAATGCAATCCTCAAGCCGATCATCATGCACGTCTCAAAATAACTTCTTTAAGACGCTGATCAATGGCTGTTGATATACGTTTGGATGTAAAATACGCATACTGTTTCAGTGAGCCCTGAACTCACCTCTGTCTTTCGGAGAAATCGTCAAAATCTTCTTTATCAAAATCCCAAGAACCCGAATTTGAAGACACCAGCACTGCGCCTGCAATGATGAAGCCGACCGCAATGAATAGAAGACACGAACTGGCGACTTTGCAACAAATGATGTGGGCTCCAACCCAATCTCCGACTACCTCTCGACTTCGACTCATCGTTGGCCTAGCCTAAAGTGGATAGAAGCAATCTACAATTTGACTCCCTTTTACAACTTTGTATTTGCTTCGCCAATCTCTATCTTTATCTAAAACTGCTTCCTTGCAACCGCTTCATACATTCCAGCGAATCCATTCTAGTTAACAGTTTATTTTAAGATTTATACTAAACACAAATTTACTTTAAGTTAATTTAAATAACAGACTTCTAAAACTGATTAACCTCATATCCTCTACAAGCATAACTACCATTCCCACAGCCCATAGTTGCAAATTATAGTTTTAAGGAAAACCTCTGAAAATACATTAACACACCCGAATTGAGTAGCAGCGTTAGAATAGCGGGACACACAATACGTCCAGGAACTCAGTCGTTTTAGACTGTCGCAAACCCTTAATGCAAGATTGTTTATCAGAGAGCCCATGAATTGTGCGCTTATTAGATGAAGGTCTGTGTTCGAATTCAAAACGTCCCACACCTGAACTTAGTGCAAAACTAGCTGGACATTGTTATTTCTTGACTGTTACGGCTTTTTTCGCGAGAGCTATTGACCTTTGACACTAAGTGTTTTCATACTAGCTCACCATCGCTAATGGGGACGTGTTTGAGCGTGTACTTGTGTAGCTATCTACCGATCGCAGTTGGCACGTATTGAATGCACTTAAGCATCCGCTGGCTGGCCAAATGTATTATAAAACCAGTGCTCCGAACTTTGAGTGATCTATAGCGTCATTCACATATTAGAATACTTTAAGGAATCATCATCATTAGTAGTAGTAGTAGTGGTGGTGGTAGCAGTAGTCAACAGCCACACACAATGTCCAGATAGTCTAAAAATTAAACCTTTTGGGAGTACCGTTTCCTCATCTTCCATCAAACAGCTCCAATTTGACTATGACTAAATTCAGGGAGTACTGCAGCAAGTTTTATGGCGTTTTGAATAATCAAACTTTAAAACACGCTCGGATGTACCGTATTTACAGGTAATGACTTCCAGTGCCACTCATCTTTAAATCCCCACGGCTTCACATAGTAAACATCTCTCGGATCGTACTTTTTATTTTGCTTGCTCTTAACTTGAAAGTCGGGGTTCTGGGGAAGCACAAGTGGTTGACAAATGAAAACGCACGGTTTCAGGTTTTTTAAAATACATTGATATCCATACATCAATTCAGTTTACTTTTCACAATGTTTTAGCCCGCTTGTTTAAGGCATAATTAAAAATACTGGGATACAAATTACGTCATTTCCAAAGCAAAAATAAGTCAGAGGTACTTACTGTGTGTTAGACTTTCTTCAATGGTCAAGGGGTTTTGTGGAAGGAGCTTTGAATGAGGCGGCTAGAAACTTCGTTTGACTGCTACAAATCCTTAATTTGTCTGAATCCTATGTGAGGAAACAACAGAGCAATAAAGTAAAGGGAGTCACGCTCCAACACCTATGCACCAACTCACTAAATATGTCGACAAGCGTTATTTAGTAACAATATATACCAGTTAACTAACTGTTGTAGTAGAGCGATAGTGTTGCGATATCGGGTGTGACAGAGTTGGTGCTCAACCATTGGCTAATTGCAGACACTGAGAGCGCTAGGCTTATGTGGGTGCTTCATGCGCTTAGTTACTCAGGGCTAGTGCTCCAGAACTCAAAATTCCAATCCTCTCACGAGTTGTTCTTCTATTGGCAAGAACTGATTGGAAACCAGAAAGAACAAACTGTATAAAACCCCTGATTATCTAATGTAATCTAACCAGGTGTAATCGCGTCCTTATTCCCTTCGGTTTCCTCCGACAATTTGGACTGGAATTCGCCACTGCAAAAATGTTAGCGAGGTATTTTCGACGCGCAGGAAAGCAACCAATCAGAAAATTACCTTGGAAGCACTAGTATTAAATCAATGGCCATGTAGAAGCTACAGAAGCGCAATATGCAGAGTATTTTGATGTGAATGTCTTGCAGCCCAATTTATTTGCGGTATTCACAGCCTCGGGGAAGTTTGATGAAAAAGCAAAAAGTGGTCGCTTTGTAATAATTAAAAGCCCCTACGATACCTAGTAGATCAGGCTGTTAGGCCAAATGGTGACAATTGAGTGGGTGGTAAATACTTTTTACATGAGTGGGTGTGAACGAGTGATCTTAAGACGATGGAGGTCTCAACAGTGAACCTCCGCTGCGTGTGGATGGTCAGCACCTCAAGTGCCCGATAATTTTAATATTTTCTATTTGATTAGCCTTTTGATTTCTTCGTCTTTTGAAAGGCATAAGATGAGCTGGAGAAATTGCGGTGAAGTAAGAATATATTCATAATTTTAGGTACAGGGGCTAATGTGCAGGGCTTATAACTGAACAATGTAGGCTGGGAGTTGAATTTCATACTACAAATTAGTTCTCAAATCACAAAAACGCATTTAGACTAATAACCTTTCTGACGGAATAATATGAATACTGAACGCAAACAAATTAACCTTCGTATCTCATAGGTGTAATATGAGGTCAGAGTGAAAGTTTGGTAGCATCTGAAAGTCCGCCACCGCAAACTAGACAATCCAGCACTAGTATGGCCACCCAAACCAATAAATAGTAATTTATTTAAGCAATTTTCTTTAAAAAAACATCTGGATTTATTTACTTCTTGCATCACCTAGGTTAGAAGAAAACACACAAAAGAACTCTACGAGCTACCTGCTTAAACTTCTATGTTGCTGAACCGGTATACAAATAGGGGTGGATGCCAACAAACCGCTGAAAGGGGAGTCATTCGAAATTAATTTCCTGTGACTTTTCTTCCTGAATCGTTAAAGTGGGCACGAACGACGCAAAAATATTTCCGAAATCGTCAAAACCCAATCAGTTTTCATAAATCATGACACACGTTTTGCTACTTAATCAGTTTTACCATGAAATGGCAACAAGTGTTTTTTTAACGTTAATATAGGATCTGTAATTTTCCCTTGGGCCGATGAGTTTGTTTAAAAATCATGAAAATCTAAATAGTGATTTTAAAATCATTGTAAAATTGTTAGCCTGACGTCAACGCCTCTTTGATTTCATGCAAAGAAGGTAATTCATTTGTCACTGACCTCACTCACTCCCCATTTATCCCTACTTGTCATTTGGCAACCCCCCCCGCCCTTTATCCTTTCTTGTGAATCCACACCGAATTCAGACGCTAGTCTCGGACGAAAAGGTAGACTGACACAAAGTATGACAACAATAACGGGTATATTTTCTAAATCCTAGGTTTTTTCCTTTGGCTTCTGTCACTGCCACCTCTTCATCACCACCACTACTTATAACCTCAAGATGCCTGATTTGGCAAGGTGAAGCACCAGTTGTTGTCGCTTTCAGAGGCCTATGTGGAATCGTGCAAAGGAGGCGTTAATGAATTATGGTTAGTACAAAGCGTCCCTTATGCGTCAACCAAAAGCAGTATAGGAAAGTGACATAGCTTTCACGTGGGAGTGACCATTCGAAACCCCTCATGTTACACCTGGTCACTCTATTTTCCTTAGCATCAATATGACCAAATTGTGTAGTCTCAAAGGCTACATTGACTACGATGAATCCAAGACAGGCGTCTCTAACCCGCTTCATATAATCCAATGCACCACGTCGAAGTGTTTCTGCCTAAATTTTTCCTCTGAACCTATCCTCAGTGCTGCTCCCTTTCAAGGTTTTGTTAAAACATAAAATTTTGATTTAACAAACAATCAAAATTAAAATGCAGACAACATTGGGACCAGCAGTAAGAAAAAATTCTTTGCATTTCCACTGAGCGACAATTATGGGGGGAAAGGGGACTGAATAAGATCACAATGTAAATGAGAGTGTCCAAAACAGGCTTGCACGACAGAACGACACAATCATTGTTTTTCAGGCAGGTCGTTGTTGAGAGGTTGTGGTGCCGTAGGCATTGACGTGGCTTCCAAGTAGGAAGGAGGCTGAACATTTTGTGTATTTGGAGGGTACGGGGCCACAAATGTAGGTTGCTGAGGTTGAGAAGGCTGTTGAGGTCGTGGGGGCTGAGGTTTAGTCCCGCTTTCCAATCCACGGTCCCGTTGCTGAAATGGCAGTACGCTTAATTAATAACACATGATTAGCGTGGGCCTAGATAATATATTAGGAACTTCTTAATCGGCAAGAGAGTCACATAGGTTAAAGCTGCAACCAGTCGTTCTGGGTTAACGCCTCATGTCAGGCATTCGCTAACTTGACGCTCTGTTCCTTCTCGTGGTCCTTTTAACCAAGTTCAAGAAGTGGTGTGCAACGCGGATCACGGAAAGTACCCGAGTCAGCCAGACACGAGGACGTAATCACCAGGCTCTCTGTTGTATAGATACCCCACTCAATTTTTCAGATTACTGGTACCGATAATAATGCCTATCAATCAACAATTGAAAAATGGCTTATTGGCTCATCACGACTCTAATGGGGGCGCGTTTTACTACCGAGTGTGGACATCACTTCCCACTCAGGTGTCCCATATCAACTAGTTCACTGTGCCGCAGCAGCGACTGCAGTTTCACTTGTCTCATTCTACCTGACACACCCTTCGCCGCCACCTACACGCTAGACACCACGCGGGTGACAGGTGGAGCTAATACCATGCTTATGTTTTGACAAGATTCGATTTTAATTGGCTAACGGCTTAACGCTGGTTATATGTGCATTGTTCGCTTAATCAACTAACCTCAACCAGCGTCACGAATGCGTCTCAATACCTGTTTTTAAAGGGCAGCTAATCTATTATATTCAGGCTTGGAAATTCAATTTAGTGGAGCATTCACTGTTCCTCACTGCAACTGCTAGAATTGTTACCTAAAATTCCGTGTTCATTTCTATTCTTAAGGTTACAGATGCTGCGCTGGAAACCTCTTGCCAATTTAACATAAAAGTATGATTTCAGCAACAGTTCTAGGACTCGAGCAGAATTTCCAGGCTACTTCATTGTGCATATTCCAAAGGCAGGTGTTTTCAACGCTCGAATTCACGGACATGATGAACGAAACTCACCGACGCATTTTGTGTCTCCGTTTGTTGGTCGTCATACTTGGAATGAATAAGCCTCCTGCAGAAACCCAACTGGAATGCGCAGCACATTGTGAGCAGCCCCACTACGAAGAGGGCAACTCCACAGACAAGCAGAGCAGCTCCCAGTGAAAATTTCCTACAGCAGAGTGCACAGGACTATTAAACAACAAGTAAAACTTGTAAACACTCATTTCCATCGAAATGACGCTGTAAGAATTAAGCCGAGACGTAGAGACGACTAAAAAGCGTGAATACAAAGGCAAAAGTTCCATTATTACATAAACCTATCCACTATGGAATTTTTTACGACATGTTAATTTTTTTAAATTAAAGGGGATTTGAAGGGTGCTAACCAACACACCCCGGTTGAAGAGACCACACCCAGTTAGCCACACGAAGGTGGATTGCGAAGTCACTGTGCAAAGGCTCCGTATTTATTCTGATCCTGCTTGTGATTCCCACAAGACAGGTCAGATCTAGTCTAAGCCCTCACAAAATTGGCCTGAATTGCCAACCAGGTCTTGTCATTCGAAAACTGAATCCTCAAAATAGGTTTCGAAATATCAAAAACAGAGACTTTTGCTAAAATAACTCACCACTGCCCTTCATCGATGTCATCGCTGTCGAAGTCGAAGTCATGGAAACTAAATGATCGTCCTTGGGTCTTTGAAGTACCAATTAAAATGCCACCTGCGATGATCAAAGCTATACCCGCAATCATGAAGAACGCCGACAGAATCTTGCACAGGGATGCATTAGCTCCAATACAATCACCACAAATTTTCCTGCCTCGACCCATTTTATCGTATATCTGTAACACAGAAGAGCAGGGAATAGTAAGAGGAAGTCGTTTTACGTAAGGTTCGCAGGTATATCCGTTTTCAAGGACCCGTTCCCATCTTAACCGCACGAATTTAGTCTGTGGCGAATCAGCTAGGGTTACCAAAGTCCACCAGGCCTTTGTGTGACCAGACCAAATAAATACACAAAAGGTACCTCCAATTGTGCCAAAATCTGCTCCATACATAGTGGCTTTCAACTTGTTGTGCAATTTGTAGTAAATAGCGGCTTGGGGGTGCACTGTAGTCAAGCCAAACAATCTTTACCTCCATATCCTGTGACTGATCTCTATAATTACGGTATTGAAAGAGAATTTAATTCCGTAATTTTTAGGAGCCCAGACTAAAGTATTTCCACTTAATAGATCTACATTCATCAGTAGACTTGGCGATCATGGGATAGAAGAAAGCGCACAAGCTGCTGACTTGAAAAAGTCCATGCTTGTTAGCTTCCTCTTCCGTACTTGAATTAACACCACGCTTGATCAAATTCAAAATCAAAAAATTAGAAGACGTGGAAATTTTCACAAATTCGGGAGATAAAATTCCTAATAAATTTGCAAGAATACCATCTACGTCATGAGTTAATGGCATTGTGCTATGACTTCTCTCTGGTGGCATTTCAGACTCGGTCTCAATTCTGCAACTGGGGCACAAGTAATGTTTAAATAGATTTTAAGTGACAAGTTAGAGCGGTCGATGGACTACTAAGGGAGTTTATGTTAGGCAGTTGGCTTGAATTCCATTCCAGGAAAATAAACCCTAATTTTGACTGAAGAAATACTACATCTTGGAATTTTCGCAAAGCTTCAACAAGATCAACACCCATAAACTCTGTACATCGTCATCGATCACTGACCGTAAGGGATCATTTATTAAAACGCTGAATCCTGAGCTTTGTTCAGCCTCAAAATGACCTATATAAGTAGTTATTCAGCAACGATTTCTGTACCATTGACTTATCCGCTCTCCCGAGCCCGAAGAATGCAGAAACGGTTTAAAAGTATAAAAGAGCGTTGGATTAGCAGTGTGAGAGTGTTTTGCTAATTAATTATGCCGGTCAAGGAGTATTCGTTTGAATCCCGTGACAAGCGAATGGTACTTGTGGTTGCATAAAGGTTACACTTTGTGTTGAAAGAAATTCCCACACTCATGAAGAAAACAAAATCGAATTTATAGGGGCGTGCATTTTCCAGAATTACGGCATCACAATGACGTTAGTGCGGCAGTCGCGATTGGAGCAGATCTTGATTTGATGCAGGCGGCAAGCAGCTAATCTGATTTTAAGGAAAACACTCCAAGCGATTGCTTTAAGCAACGGCATAAGGAAGTTGATTTGTGGCTATACGCCAGCACAGTACACCATGATCCATAATGCATACTCTGTATTTTCCGATTCTGTTGCGGATGCCAACATTATCCAAGACAATTTAATTAACAATGAGATTTGTGATTTCTTTTCATGCACCTATTTCTACACAACTACAAGTCCGCAGTAACACCGCATCCTGTTATTGGAAACCTCCGACATCCCGACCAGGGGTTCAACTATTTTATCGTGAAGTTCTTATTCGCCTTTAAAACTGAAATGCGTATTATGGGTGAAAAAGAAAATCCAGACGTTTAGATAGTCAGCATTATCACCCTCAGAGCAAGTTATTGATGAATTTGTAGAACGTCTAACAACCTAGTGTTAAAACAAACAATCATGCTATTAAAAGCGAATCTGCGAGTTATTTATGGAGCATACAAGTCTGCCATATGTCGTTTCGAAACAAATAGTGTTTTGTTGGTTATAAAATTAACTGAAAAGTATAACACATGAGAATCACCTGAGAGATTAACTTACTTGAAATGCAGAACAAGGAATTACGCGAGAAGAGCTTCTGGGACCACGCATTTATAATTACCCTCTTTACCAATAAGAACTCCTCATAAGTGAAGGGGGCGGGCTGTCTGTGATACGTATCCACACCTTTCAGCGTTTGTTAATTGATGCTGAATCGCGCTCAACTTTTGTGTGAATCTTGAGTAGAGTTATTTCATAGTCCTTAATCGAATGTGATTAATAAACCTAGAGCAAAACTGGAGGAAATCATTTTACCAACTGGACCTTGTGAAACAGTCACTACTTCCAAAGCCTTCCCTTATAACTTTCAGGATGGCTTAAGTGTAACTGAAGCGTTGATTTATATGAAATTTTCAAAAAACTGGAGCAATTTTGTATTGTACCTGAAAAATATCGCATCTGTATTGCAAAAAATGTACATTTTGGAAATTTGCGGCAAGACAGTGTAATGAATTTTCGTTCTACCCATTTGTAAATATTACCAATTATTATTGGGTTTGGTTACGTCTGGACATGAAATTTATGAAGAGACGAAAGTGATATTATCGTGTAGCATCGCCGGCAAATGCAAATTCTGCCTGCGGTATAGTCCTCTTCCAGGCTTATCAAGGCCTATGTGGAAGTAGTTTGAATTTCCAAATTACTTTTGAGTGCCTGTTCGATACAACTAACATGACCAAGGAAAGCTGGGGAGTTGGAGAAATCAGGCACCTAAAAGTGAGCATTGCTTTGCGTAAAGACAGTGTGCGTCTTTTCAACTAGCAATTAGTGGAAGATTACAGCAGGAAAATAGAAGAATTTTATCAGCCCAAGATGATTTATCAGTGAGCAAGTGAACAGGTAGGAAGGTGACAGCGTATAGTGAGGAGTTTGTGGAAAAGAACTAACTGAGTTCCACATGCTCTTCACTTAGTTTTGCCTTAGACTAGCGTTAATTTTTCCATTCTCTTCGACTCTCAGCATTGCTATCACCTACAGCGACTCCAACCCCCAATCTCCGCAAAAATATGTGTTTTAGAGCACGTCAACCACTGGACGACTTGCGTCAAACTGCCTGATAATTGGTTGAATAGTCTTTGTTTGGGGTTTTCGCACTCTTTACCAGGTGCTTCTTGTCGAAGGCGCTGTGCTTTACTAGCAGTGAGATCATCAAACTGGCACTCCAGTTATTAATGTTGAAACACTTCGTGTCTAAACCATTTCCTTGGGTGTTGTAAGTGGCCGGTAACAAACGTAGATTGTGCATTTTTTCTTGCCCCCAGAAGAATGCAGAGGCCCTGGCGAGGATCTCGAGTTCTCGACAGGCCCTATCTATACCAACCGACACCAGGTACAAAATCTACTCAACCCTTTATTAGACGGCCCAACTCAATTGTGTGTAGAAATTTAGGTGAATATAAAACGAAATTCCACGTCTTAGTTCATAAGTCTGTAGCGAAATTACGTTCTTTAAGAAGCTAAATCACCAACTTATCTCTAGAGATTATCTTTAACATATCTAACATGCATATTCATCGCATTTGCAGCATTAACCGCAACAAATGAAGTCTATGCACAACTTTAAGTGGGCATAGTGACAGTTCAAACACATGATTTGTGCCGATTTGTATCGAGTTACGGAAGCTTCAAGGTAGACTGGCATATTATTGGGTGTGCTTTATGTTAATCTGGTTAAAAAAACGACCACATGCGATGGGGTCGCTTTTGCAAGCTGTGACTTCCCGAGTTAGAATACATATTCCACCAGAATGAATTCGGAAGTTTTTGGTAGAATTTAACGGCATGTCTTCGGAGTGTCATTTCAAGTTTGTCCTGAGCCACCACCCGCATGCTTACTGCAGATTCATTTGGGTTTATACACGTTGCCAGCTGAAACAATATGCAATATACACCAGGACCAGCGCATGAACAAACTTCGGTAGGTTATGTCGGCCGAGACCTTGGAGGAAAAAAGGGGAATCCCCAATCAACTGAGGCAAAGTCTGTGGCTCCTTAATCCAAAACATCAGGCACACAGCATCACCAAAGACCTAAAGAGGGCGCAGTCATTCTCAAAGGAACGCAAGTGCACACCTGACGTCAGCCTCTGCTTCCATCATCGCAATTTATTTTAAGATCAGCACACGTTGATGGAAGCTTCGAGGTGAGATGCATGCGCTGAATTATAACCTTAGCGGAGTTCTGACATGAGTATAATTATCGGTATTTTTGATGCAGCCAGTGTGCCCTTAACCCAAATCCCCACCAAGTGCAATCCTGTATGACAGCTTTACTGAGTACTGACTGAGTGGATCGAGGTGTGAATTTTATCCTAAATTCAACGTTTCATTTAAGCCTTTTGAAAAACAAATTAGGAAGCATTAATTGGCTGAAAAGCTCTACCTATTAAAATACCAATTTCTATCCATAATCGCAGTAAACTCTCTCCAAATTGTAAAACAAATTTAAAATAGATATTACCAGTACCATCACCGAGTCAGAAAATGGTGTTGGTGACTCTGGAAGAGGATTCGAGATTGTACTTGTGCAAACTTGTACAAAGAATAGCGTTTGTTTTAATTGAGATTCTCACAGATCTACAGTAATAGTTCTCTACTGATCCCACCCACATTTGATTGTACTAATTTAATTTTGCATGATATACGCGTCTGACGTTTATCGTTTTATTCATTATTTCTCCGTTAAAAAAACTTATCTGTTTTCTGTGACAGCGTTGTGTTTGTAATATTTCATGAGTAAAATAACGACAACCTAAGCCATCCAATCAAATGCCAACATGTAAAGGAACGACACCTGCGGTTCAGAAATGGAGTTAGAGCAGCAAGTGTGGGTGGCGTCTTGTAGTGCGTTTAGTTAAATCAATCCACCTCAAGGAGCCTCAGGCAGGAAGCCCGATATAATCCGCAGCCGAAGATAAAAGCCTGTGTCGACCAGCAATGCAAGTGCAAGAATCCACCCAGTAACCTGGCTAGTCAGAACGCCTCAGTGTGTATGTGTGGGTGTGTGTGTGTGCTTGAGTGTGTACGGTCATCGGGTCACGTTGGTTGGACTACTTTGTGCTCAACTAAGCGTAGCCTGGATGCAGGAAAAGAGGCCTGAAACCCCAGCTGAAACTGACCTTGAAATCAGATGTGTTGGATTGGATTTGCCGCAGAAATTCAAACAACTGCAGAACAGATTTCCACATCTAACTTGCTAATTTAGCACCAGCCCTGAAACGTCCAATAAAAAGATGCGACCTTGTGAGTATAGAAGATAACCATGATTTTCTACTTTATAATGTCCATCCAAGGAGCTGATAGCAGGCCTTCAGTTGGAACACAACGCAACTCAATGTAGCAGAGATAATTAGGCGTAAGTTAGTAGATAGCACGTTCCGCAAAATGTATACAAGAAAGGTACTTTGGAGACTCAAATAATTCAATAATATATCCATTAAAATAAGCTCATAAAATGCCGGATGGTTGAGGCAGCAAAAGCTCATTTGTGGTACACGGACTTACATCTTCAAAATAGTGGAAATCACTTACTGAACTTTTTATCCTGGAATCTCAGTACCCATTTTATCGTTAACAAAAAAAGAGAAGTGAAGATGAGCGAAGAGTACTGTAGGGTAATTAGGGGCCACTTTGGCTCAGTTCATTCAGGACGAGAGTAAGACAGTCAGGCTAAAGTCAACTCCGAATGTCTCTAACTTCATTCACCTACCGCTTTTTGCCTCATGGATGTCTCACATAGATTTCATCTCCAGTTTCCTGAAAATTCCCCAGGTATCTTCTAATAGTACTGGCTAGAATACACATCTAGGTACTTCCGGAAGATGGAGGAAATTAAGGAAGAAAAGTGGTTTTGGAGGGAGAACGCCCCATCGAGAAAGTCAGATCACCTCTTGAGATTTCACCAAAAAGCTGAAAAATCGCAATGTGAAAGCAACCCTACTTTATCTAAATAAGTACGTTATTTAGATTTCATCCACTCGTCTTGCAATCACAATTTCGAACTATTGCGCAGATTCAAGCTGCATATACAGCCTGACATCAATACCAATCTAATAAGCTATAACAGACAACCAACCTTGTAGGTACACACAATCTTAAAATCAATAACCTTGAAAAACTGCAAAAAAAGTTAGAAAGCCTTTTACGTGGCATTTATTTAACGAATTTAATTCCAGTGCGTCGTTAGCGTTAACTTCCGCTTGGGTTGGACCAATCAAAACAGACGGCCTGTGCTGCAATCAATAATTGCATAGGCAGAGCGAGCAAGGTTATGTGTGAGAAGGAGCGGGCAAGACTTCCCTTACTCTGAGCGCAGTCTTAGGCTCTGCTTCCCGAAATTGGTAGCCATCAATCGAAATATAGAGACAGAATCGGTTAAAGTGTTGCAGCCGAGACAATAAGCTAAATCGTCAAATGATAAACAATGCCAATTGAGGACCTTGAATGAAATTTTTGATCGGCACACGTTACTTCACACTTACTGATTAAGGATTTCGAGTAATGAGGAAGCTAACACGACGCGAGCCCGCTCGGAGCACAACTGAACGCATAAACAGCCCCCGTAGGCAATGCATCATGCAGCTCCATGCCTATGTCTGCTGTGTGTTTTGTTTAAGTGTTTACTATGTTGTGTTTCGGTGTTCTTGCGGTCTGGGCACTTCGGAGACGCGCAAGAATACTTTTCCTCGGTCCTGATTAGTAAGTGAGATGTTTGCAGGCAGGAGCGTTGTCAGTCGACTAGTTTAATTCGCAAAGGTTGATTTAACGGGTGTAGGGGAACGATGTTGTCAAGGGCAACAAAGACGCATGTCGTGACCTCGGTCCAGGGTTGCCAGGACCAACCGTGCCACACCATCAAAGTGGTCTGACGCGACCGGCCACGACAGATAGCCATGAAGCCCTTCAAAACGTGGATGACTTGAAATGAACAATGCAAGTTGTGGTAGAATACTTGGAATAGTAAATCTACGCTGCACCTTTTCTTCGCATAACTCATAATTTCGATATGAACACTACTGAAAAGGGAAGTGTCGTGCTAAAAGACCCACTCAGGTGCGCTGTTTTGACGCACTACAGAGGACATTCGCAAGAAGAATGCAGTGCCAAGTAGTTTGACTATAGTCTCAAGGTGAAAGTATGAAGTCTGTGACCTAGCTTTGCGGTAAGCCAGAAAACAGACCACTTTGTCCACCAGTTAGTTTAATTTCTCTGAAAGGTGACAAATTAGACACTGCTTGATATTCTCCATTCATAAAATACAATTATTTATAGTGGAGAAAAATTCTTAAGAAAGGACCACTGTATAGGTAATGCACGTGTTAAAATGTCAACACAATTCCAGATTCACCTAAACCGAGGGCTTTAATAATACAATCAGTTTTGTGTGCAAATTCAGCTCACCGGTAACCCATTAATTCATAAAATCGGTGGACTGAACCTAACCCACCCCACCTGTTTCAAGTTAATGTAAATTAACTTTGTGGGTTTGTGATTCAAGCTGTGATAGATGGCATACATTCCCATGTATTTATACATGGATTTAATATAAGGTAACATGATATTCCTATCAGTTAGTTATAATTGCCTTAGTGTATGTACATAGATTTAAAAAAGTTCAGCTTTTACGGCTAAATAAGGGAACGTAATGCGGTCCGTGGGTGAATTGCCTGAGGAAGTTCCCTCAAGACGACTACACATGGAGGTAGCCTGGGTTAGGTTGTACTTCCTTATTGCAAATCGGATTTTGTTTGGACACCATCGACAAAAGCATAAAAGCACGCAAGCGTGAATTTGAAAATTTTAATAACTTAAAATCTCCGCTGAATTTAGGCGCCTGTTAGAGAATGCAAATTAAAAGTGAAGTTGAAATTGGTGAGTAACGAAAAAGACGGAGTCTAGCGGTGTAACAGTACTCACTACAAGACCTAACGAAAGACTTGGGTGCTAAGCGAATGAATTTGTTTGCAGCTACCGTCCATGAATATTCGTCATATTCGAAGTTGCAGAAAAAAAACACGGACAAACGGGTAGTTTCCTGGACTGAAATATACTATTTTAGGAATGAAATAAGCAAATAGATGCCAGCGTAAGAAGTGCACTACCAGTTTATTTATAGCTAACTACATGCGATGCGCCGTGAGGTGGTGGATACAACGGAGTATGTCGATTTGCGACGCATCAAGCCCCTATTCGATCAATTCTACAAACTTGGTTTTTGTACGACCTTTTCAGCAAAAGGCATCATTATCTTGATCAGAAGCAGCACTCATAAAGTCAGAAAAACCAACGCACTTTTGCAGTGAAAAAATTGGGTCTTTCTCGAAAGGCCATATTTTGACTATATTATAAAATCACACGCATCATTGATTAATATCAAAGGTTCAGACCACCAAAATATGCATCCGTCAGAGGGCTTAAATGAAAGCAAGGAATCCGGTTGATGGCAGTGAATGGAAATATTGGCGCGGAGAAGCGTAGGCATTTAGAATAGGTCACATGTTTTCCTAGATCGCTGACCTTTCGATTTACCTTTTACTTGGGGGGTCTCTTTGTTTATTTGGCGCACTAAATCGTAGAAGATCTAAAATAAGGAATAAATTAGCAGCCTTGCGAAAAAAAATTAAATGCAAAAAAACATTCAAACCTACATTAATTACAAGCGAGAAACAGTCAAAAGAATAAGTACGAAAACAAAGATGGTAGATTTATTTTTAACCAGAGATTTAGTAAAAGGTTCCCATATGCAGCAAGACAATGATTCAAGTACATTACGTGTACTTTAGAATGAGACTTATCTCAATTTTATGTGGTCGTTTCGAAGTCCTGTGAATGCACAACTCAATAATACCACCCCAAAGTCTCATTTATTATGTGTAATAAATTAGGACTACTATAGGAATGTAAGAAGGAATTGTTAAATAACCCACCGCATCAGTCGTTCAGATGGAAATTTCATTATATATGTTAAATCATTACAGTGATGGTAATTATAAAAAGTACAAACCTCAGAAACATTAATTTTGGATTTCGCACTCGTTTCCATGAAGGTACAGTTCCACTGTCGAGCAAGTTTCTGCCCCTCTTCTTTCCCAACTGCTCTTTCGTCTTCTAGGTCACATTTGTTTCCCACAAGAACGATTGGGATGTTCTCGGTGTCCTTGACGCGAATTATATGTTCACGAAGATCGATAAGGTCAAATAGACTTGGGGGAGAAGTTATCGAATACGTCAAAATAAAACCTTGACCATTTTTCATATACAAATCCCTCATTGCTGTAAATTGTTCCTACAAGTTCGGTTGCTTGATTCACCACTTACGGTACCAGCAGTATCCAAAATTTCAAGAATGCAATGTTCATTGTCGACTTCCACCTTTTTCCGATAGCTATCCTCGATTGTCGGATCATACTTTTCCACAAATATGCCCTGCACAAATTGCACAGTCAGTGCACTCTTTCCAACGCCTCCACTACCAAGAACCACTAACTTATATTCCCTCATCTGGTACAAGACCAGAAAGACTACACACTATTTTAAAAAGGGCACGGGAACGAGAAAGGTGTCACAGACTCAAAAGGGGAATCGTAAAATAAAGTTTTCATCACACAAGTTAAAGTAACAGCAATAACTAAAAGCATAAAAAGATTTTCCGTCTTTGTATATTGTTTGAATACTTCATGGTAGTCCATGTGAATTTTGAACGTGCTAGAGGCAGAGCATGTTAAGATTGTAAGAGCGCGACCATGGATTTGAAGGTACTGTATTGGCAAACTGGAAACTTTGGACAATAAACATTTTAATTTACTATGCTGCCTTTCGGTAGGCGTGAACAACTTATCTTAAGTAAAACTGAACCTGATTAAAAAAAATTCCTTAACAAATTTGTGACAAAGGCTTAATTCAGTAGCAGCAAGCATTAAAATAGTTATATTTATATAATATGGCTAAAATACCTCTATGGGTATCATGGAAGCATCTCATGAATTTACTATTTTTTCAACTTTAATGGAATCAGCCCTCGTCTACTTGAGAAAAAGTGAAAAGAGAAACATTGAAAAAAAATTTTGAGGATCCAGGATAACAGCATACAATTACTACTGACCTAAACTGTGTTTGAGAAAGTGAAGGCTTTTAAATGATTTATAGAGAACGTTACATGGATATACATATGCGAATAAGACTACGAATTTTTGCCATGATGCTCCACATGGTGAAAGTCCAGTGTTTAGTAACCGAATACAACATATTTTTCAAAATTCATTGGTGCCATGGATAACAGTTAATGTACACCTAGTAGTAGTAGTAGTAGCACCAGTAGTATATAAATTAAAGCAATTACCATTCTTATTTAATTACCAGAGTGTGCATAAGATTCTTCATGACTTGTTCGAGATAAAGGTTTTGTAAAACAAACCTCCAGGAAAATGTCAAACCGTTGCCCAAATTTGACGTCAAACCGTGTTGTCTTATTCTATTTAACGCTTTAAATCATAGATATTTGGTAGTTCAACACAGTATTTACTATAATTTTTCGAGTACCGTGAAGAAAGTTTATCCGAGATTGATTTTTGAAAACTATTAATATTTCTTTGTTCACGAAGACAACACAAAATTGTCCCTTTACTTAGTTACTAACAGATCTTGTAGAACGATGATATGCCATTCCACAATTTTTAAATTTTATTTCCTCAAACAGGAGTTTTTAGATATGTAGCTGAAAGAAATGTAACAGTGACTTCTCTCCACTGAAATGAACATAGACAAATATTTTTGACTAAACTTATATCCGAATCATATCACAAATGCTGATTATGGTACTGTCGTCCATTTGATTCGCACCATTTATGCTATGTTTGCATGTCCGCAACTTATGTCCATATTTACAGTGAATGTGTAACAACCGTTTTGATCGTGTTAAAACAACACACAATTAAACCATTATTTTGTTGAAACCACAGAACATAATTTAAAACTTAAACCAAATTTTCCTGACCAACAAGCTTGTGATTAATAAGTAAATTCAATTTATGCGTCTATATATTTTCCGTCATTAGATTTTAATACAATTTGAACTACAGGATTGTAGTTTTATATTCTTATGTTAAAAAGAGGTAAACTTCTTGGGAAAAACTTATATTTAAAAGAATTAGGGAGAAAACCGGATTTTCAACTTTTTCAAACTGCAATGATGTCTTCCAAAAGAATTTGTAAAACTGCCAACTTATATAATATCCCAATTTTAGAGAGCTGAAAATTGTCCACCTTACTCGTTAAATAGAAAACGCCCACAATGAATTTCTTTATCCATAATGTGTATACACGTTAACAAACTCAGAACACTTTTTTTCAAAGTGTGGTTATCTCTGATTAGCTTTGCATTACATGAACTTTCGATATAATGCGCACTACACATGCAGTCTGGATACCAGTTCAAATTCACAGATCTCAAGCTCGACATTAATGTTGGGGCTAAAGTGCATCCCAAAACAGCCGTCGTGTGTGGCGAAATGCATGAAATCTGCTTTCAAATTTATATTCCTAGGTTAAAATTGTCTTATTTTATTAAAAACATTTCTCGCGCTTTTGTACACGCAAGCAACTCAGGCTGAATGTTTTCTCCTTAAGTGAATCACTCGTTTTTTGGTAGGCATTAAATCCCTTCCACTGGGACCCAATTACTTACTCTCACATCCACTGTAGGAACTATAACACTGGGACTATGAACACAGTTCAGGGCATCTTTAGTCTTTTTTGAGCACCTCCAGTAATAAGAAACCGATTACCAACAAATCTTTAGTTAATTGAAGTTGCGGTGGCTGCCACCAGTCAGTCCATTTCCTAGCTTTATATTTAGACTCCATTCTGCAGTGTGGTGCACTTTAAAAATTCGGGCATTTTCCATTGTACGGATTTGTTGGGTGGATTCGTCATAAGCATTCCCGTTGTTGTCTGGTTTTACAGTACATTGTAAATGATCATTAAAGATACTCTGGTTATGAGAACACAGCTTGTTCAAGAAGCTGAAATTAGTGTAGTTGGTGAGTCAGCAACTCCAAGAACATCAACAACAAGTCCTGCAGAAACCTTTGTCTCAGCAGAAGCTTTGGAGGGGACAAATAGAGACAGTATCTCTCCACCACAGAATCCCGCGGTTATCATTGACAGCGCTGCAATCATCTCATCTGCGTGGGCTCTTTGGAGAGCGACCAATAACTCAAAGCGACGTCCGAAGGTCTTGTCTTTCTCCGTCTCGTTATTCACCTCCATTTGGGTACATTTAAGCAAGTCGTAGGCAAGCACGGAGGCCCCAGAAATATCCCCAAAGAGATCCACTATGGCTGCGTTTATGGCACGGCGATGGGCGTAAGCGATCTGCAGGGCCGTGGGGCTCTCCATGACGTCGCACCTAGGGAGAGCTATCTGCGTTTCAGCGTGTATATAGACGGTCTCCACAGCGTGCTTTTGCTTATTTCCGCGATGCGACCAGGAAGTGTTAACAGCGAATTGACGGGTGGGGCGGCCAATAAGAGCGGCCGCTGGAGGATCAGGAGCCACCAATGGCTGAGGACCCGAGGTTTTTATTTTGACCTATAACAAAAACATAGGGTCGTGACTCAAAAACAGATCTAGTGACGTTTATTAAACCACCAAAAACCTAACGTTAATTTCTTCCTCATAATTATATTAACGTCTTGCCAGCCTTTATGCAACTGACTAGTTCTGACCGATCGAAAGTCATGAGATTGAAAATTAAGTAAAAATTTGAACCGGCTTTTTAATTTAAAACTTTCTTGAATTCCCTGAATAGCAGACAATATGGTGTTACTTCCGGCGGATTTGTTGGATGCAGAAAAACAAACAATTCAAGCATCGTATGCCATGAATGGCGTGACACTCTCAAGTGACCTTCGAACATGTGCAGAATGCTTTTCTTGAAGTTCCGTCTTAACGGGAAGTCTCATGTTTAAATCCCTTTAGACCGTCCGGACTTTTGTCCAATCAGGAGCCCAACATGGCGACATTGAAACCTACAGTGCGGCTTGAAATTAGTTAGTTTTCTGGAGGATAGATCTCCAGAACGGGATTTTGTGGGACACTACCACAATGATTGCATTGAGATCACTTTCATGTCTGAGTGATTTTATACTCAACGACAAAATGCGGTGTGAAAACGCTTTGGAAGGACTTTTACAATGCGAAATTCAAACTTGCTTAACGATTTTCCGAAACTGAGGAGCCACTTAAGAGAGATGGGAGACACGTCCATCAATCCATGGTCAAGCTCCTAAACTGATTAATTGGGAGCCCATCCTAAAAGCCTCACCTTTTAAAGACTGCAACATCGGATGGTGGAATCCCACTTCCTGGAAAGCCCCAGGACACACTACCTAACCCTTTTGTCATTTGACAGTGAAAGCTGACTACCTCGTTAGGCGTTACCACAAGCGTTGGCAACATCACAGCTAGATCGCGTATTAGAAGCCACTTAGACTGATGACTCACCACCACCAACCCCAGGACTGGACATGTAGGTAGTTTGACCCGAAAACGCACGTGCTGGAGGAAGCCACGGCGCACACAGAAGCCACCAGCTACAAACATTGACCCCTAGAGCAACCAACCGCTATGCAGGCAGACGTTACAGAAGTTGTGTGCGTGGGTGAATCGTAGACCTTTTCAAGGTCCTAAATAAAACTAATAGCTCCGTCAGGCAGTGCAAGAGTCTGGATAAAAAGTCGCACTATTTAATGGCTTCTTTCAAGAGGAGGCAAAACAAAACACCGGTGTTTTGGAAAAGCACAGTTTTAGGGATTTTACGACAGGTCAAAACACCAAAAGATGTGTTCAAGTACCAAAAAGACGCTAATCGGTCCAGGAAATCGTGAGATCACTGAGTTGTGATATCAGTAAGCCCTCCAGCCAGATAGTAAGTCGCCATTCAGGTAGTGGGATCATCCATGCCCTAAACGCCAAAACCTTTTATAGGTGTAACTGATTTAGATAATACCGCTACACTCGCAACTCAGGTTAGTTATAACGTTGTGTGTATACAGAATTTGTTGGAGATCTAAAACAAATCTTATCATAGCGGATGATTCTACACAAAGTACAAAGCACAGTCTAATTTACGTAATTGCACGACAAACAGACTATTCTGCCGGACAGTCATGAAGCAGCAGACTAAAACTGAACACGAAATACTTGATGAGATGAAGCAGATTTTATTGTAATGTTCTAATGACAATTAATGACACACTGATGAGGAAATCGACAAGCATTAGACAGGAATAAAGTTGATAGTCGTCGCTGTGTTGCAGAACGGAAAAGCTAAAAACTGACACTTAAAAGCGGAGAACAAATAGAGATGTGCGGTCGATGAGAAATAAAAGCAACGAGTATTTCGTTAAACTGCGGATGAATGCATGCAAATGGTTGTGATTAACGACAAAAATGTGATGACGCAGATGGCGCAGAATTCGATGATGACAAACTAAAAGTTGGTGATGTTAAGCAACGATGAGGATGCAAAGCCGGAGCGTTTAGATCTCGGCGACCGGAAGCCCGTAGCGTTCGGCAAGGCTGAGGGGCTCGGCGTTGGCGTCGTTGTTGGCGGGCGCGGTGCGACGCGGGGGGAGGACCGGGGCGGCGTTGACCTTCGCGCCGGCGACGCCGGGACGCACGACCATGCCCACGGCCTCGTCGTAGCCCGGCGGGGGGTGCTCGCCGGTGGTGTTCACGGGGTGAACCGCGGGACACAGCTGGCGCGGCTGTGGCGGCTCCGTCGCAGCGTTCAGGGCGTCAAGTGCAGCGGCAACCTTCGACACGAAAAGATGTAGTTTAAGAGGGCTTGTGCAATCTATGCATCAAAGTTTGCAACGCCATGGTGAATCACCACGCGTTAGTTGGGTGATGGATACAAGAATCGGATTTAAATTAGAAATGGGGAGGGCTAACCGTTATGTTCAATTATCTATTAATTTAAGCTTTATGTAACTGCTTAGCATACCACTACACAGTCTTTTAATCAATTACTTATGTTATAAACTTATTCACCGCGTACTAATCTAGTGAGGTTGGCTTCCGGGTGAATTCCGCCACCCTCCTCGAAATCACGTGTTCAATTATACATTATCCCAATACTTCACCTTAGACCAAGCCTATGTACATAATATGCAACAACACCGCAGCCTTTTCGCGTGGCACACTTGTATGCACTGTATTGAAAGGCTTTTAAGTAGGCAGCCTACTCCTCTGGCAGTAAATACATAAATCGACCTATAAAACTGACCTGGTCACGCTCCTGTTGATGGTCGGATGGTGGGTCAGGGAGCACAAACGGCCCATTGTCATCCATGTTGGCAACAGCGTTGACTTGTGGAGCGGCTGTGACAGGGGCGGTGGCGGTCGTCACGGCAACGGTGGCGGTGGCAGGGGCCGCACTGTGAACACAGGCAGTGGGTTGTGCCACAGAAACGGGTGCTACAGCTACTGCCGCGGACGTATTAGGGGCCGTGGTGGTGGCCGGCTGGGTCAAAGACTGGAAGTAATTGGCGGGCTGCACCATCGCCGACTAAGAATGCAAACAATGCGAATAACAGACTAGGTGACCACATTTATGCGTCCCCTCCTCACTTCGATCAACCGAAATATCTCAACGTTGTGATTCAGTCAAAACGCCAATTCCCGTAACAGAGAGCCTTGCACAAAATGATCGATGCAGTTGGAAGACTTTAAGCCACATTACGCATGGAAAGAAGCAGCCAAGTAACAAACACGTAAGTAATCCAAATCCATTCGATGAGATCTGGTCAAGCATACGTCTCTCGCATGCAGTACACCAATACACTCAAAACGATTCTAACCTCACTGTCAGGAATGCGCATTTGCGTTAAGAAAGAGGATGATTCATTTCCCAAAAACCATAGCATGAACAATTCCACGTCTTCGGGGATTTTATCATGGTAGCTAAGTACATAAGGAGAAATAAGGCGAGGGATTACCTGCTGCACGACATCAGACTGGATCATCCCTTGACTAACTGGAGGAGCGCACTGCATGGGCACGAGCATTTGCTGGTTGCCTGGAGAGGTAGAAAAGCCAGTTAGGGGACCAAATAATTGTTCAAGAGGAGCTAGGGCTGGGCTTGCGTTACTAAGGCGTAAAACCCTCGGTCCCAAGCAACTAGTTGTCAAAATTTGCCGTTACATGCTCGACACAGCTTCAGGCGGAAGTGGATCGGACCACTTACCACTAAACCTATTCTTTACTTCATAGCGTGTAAACACGTATCCAGTAGTATCATCAAGACAACCAGGTAACTATCGAACACAGGTATGTCTTTTAAGTTAGTAAAACTCAGCTAACACTTGCGTCAAAAATTCACAGCGTACGTAATGGACAATTGCTCAAATGATGTCGCAAAAAATCGGGTCCCTCAGAAAGCTTAGGCCCAACCGACTCCTACCTTGAGCCACGTTTGGCATTACATTCTGCGCGTTAAAATCCATGGTGAAATTTGGCTGGGAAGTCATCATGTTGGGCTGGGGCGTCATAGTCATGCCGTTGTACCCGGCATTCCGCATCTGCTTTCCCGTCATCATGGTCTGGTAGCCGTAGGCCGCACCGTTGTAAGCCGGGTGCGAGGTTTGACGCATGAGGGTTCCACCAACAACGCGGCCTTGAAGAGAAACGCAAAAGAATAAACGGGGTTGAGGTCATTGCCCCTAGATCCTGCCTACTCATCTTTTCAACAATGAGCGTCATAAAACTAGGAAATGACGGCTTGCAGTCCCCGGTCACGTGTCTCAAGAGAAGAGTTTGCGTCTTTGACGAAATGGGTCACAAGAATGGATCATAACTGGAACAAGCTGAGGAGCCCCCGACAATGTAGAGGCGAGCGCTGAAATCTAGAATATAACCATCTTACCTATCTCCATCGTTTCGTCGACAATGTAAGAGAATTACACTAGCCAGTGACGCATTAGTATGTTCACAGTTAGCTCGTGGGGAGGGCGTCCTTGTGCGTTTGACAGCACTTATGAACTCATTTAAATAAGCTTTGGGCGAAACCAGAAGTATGTAAAACTTTACGGTGAAATGCCCTGTTTACCGGCAAACTAATCAGATTAAGATTTCTAGACATGAAATTTTGTACTCATCACAATTGTAAACAAACCTGACGGGATAACAACGTCAGGCAAGTCCAAGGTTCCATCACTGCGCATTCCAAGGGTTCCGTCGGAGAACTTGTGGGTTGAAAAGGGTGGTCTGTGGATACTGGCGGTGTGCTCGGCGAAAGGATCGTCGGCAACTTCCTTTCCCCCAATGTAGTGCCATAGATTGGCCGAGAAGAGTTTGCTGTTTCCGTAACTGCCACCGGAGCCATTGACCATCGAGTGGTGGTGTCTGTAAGCGTGACGGCGTCTGCAGACAACAATGATCCCAACGAGGAACAGAATGGGAATCAGCAGGCCGAAGGCCAGGGCGACAATAAAGGTAATTCCGAAGTAATGAGCCCAGGTGAAGGTAGAAGGGGCAGACTTAGCCGGCTTTGGTTCCAGCTCTGCAGTTATTTGAAAAAAAACGATATTCAGAAGATGACTATGCCCACATGCAGAACCATCCTGCGGTTCAAAGTTACTGATATTAGCCGGATAAAACTAACCAGTCGCCTTCTCACGCCGACAAACGAGTTTTGGGGAGGGACGACCGATCGGGTGAATTATAAGAGCCAAACAGCATTACAGTGTTATTACTTATAAGTGATGATCAACCCGTGCTAATGGGTCAAGCTCCATGTGCATCTCACGGTATTTAAGTAGAGAGCACTCCAGCATTAGAAAATTTAAAAGAAAACCTAGGCTGACTAGTGCTGTCCAAACCACTAGACATCATTGCATTAGGGTATTGTAGGAATTTCTTGTTGGAAACGAAAAAACGGGCTCGGAGTAAATGTGCATTCTCAGTAATTTAAGAGCAAATTAACCCATTTTCCTCTAACGAAACATCCGCTGACACTACAACCATTGTTTCTCATAGGCTATTCGGGCAGTGAGCCAAATCAGCACTGTGTCAAGAATTTAAGGCAAGTCCGACCACTATTGTGTGACAACAAAATGACAGTCACCACGTAAACAAACATGCTTGTGGTGAACAGAGTTATTGCATGAACGCGCGAAACAGATAAGTAACCAAGTAACTCCTACCCACCGAGAAAACGTTGCTAATTATGACAACTAGTTGAAGGAGTTTGTGAACAGCGCCCAAGTGAAATTAACTGAGTAAGTCTATTCAAAGTAGCTAGGAAGGTATTAGGTATTGCTGTACACGTGGCAAAAGCCCACGAATGTGGAGGCCAATGGGACGCACTGATGAAATGCCCACGCGTTTAAACGTTACTCTTAAATATCCAATTAACCTGGCACACTTGAATTGCCTGGCAAATGTCTATAATGCACATGGGACGAAAAAACTTGTGTATAATGTTACTGTGAGGTCAAAGGAGATAACGCACCACTGCATGGTACTGTGTAGCTGGTAATGTTGTCAACACAAATTCTTGCATCAGGATACCCAGCCGGAATAACTCCCTCTAAAATAAGCTAGAAAAAAAAAGAAGGCGTTAAGTGAGCTGAGCAGAAAAAGCGCATCTTTATAAAAAAACGTGGTGGGTTTTAGGCAAACGAAAATGCTTTTAGAATGTTACAAGCCGGAAAAAAAACAACGCTACGTCTAAAGCCAAACTAATGCTTCAGTGTTGGCTATCTGAGGGCCACTAACCCAACACTACACGAAGTGGACTAACGTGAGTGGGCAAACTCAGCTTCCATTAGCAAGAATGACTGTGAGGCAGAGAACGACCCCCAGTTTTTCGCGTTGAGCGCTCACCAGAACATCCAGTCACACGACACCAACGAAGGAGAAACCCAGGTTAAAAACGATACCCCCGTAGGGATACTACGAAACGACACCTTAAAGCTCTTTTCCATCAACAAAGCAATTGAGCGATGAAAACAGGACTGTCAAGTAGGGCAGTCTGGCTATCACTAGGGAAGTCAGTTTATTATTGCTAAACTCATTAAAACAAGCCTCTTTTTTGGGGAAAAGGTACTTGATAAACTTTCTAAAGAAACTTCGCCAATTTAAGCAGTTGTGCAACAGCATGGAAGGGCATATCACCAATTGAATTCGTCCCCCAAAGATGAACGTCGTTACCACCCGAGGCGCAAAGTGCCCCGAGAACACGTGCATAGGTGCATATTTGCTGAACTCCTAGCAACCAACGCATCGTGCTTATTTCTATATAAACGCGACTTCACTAAATCTAAAGAAGCGTTAGAAAATCTGCAGTGCTAATCAAACACTGATCAGGATTACCTTACATGACACCAAAGATGTCTAATATCACAGGTACTTATTGATACGGTCAACAAACCAAATATGCAGGAGTAATTGTGTTAGCAGAAATGAACTGATAAGATTGCTGTGGGAAAATTAGACGGAGGTCGATTAAGAGCAAAATGTACATGAAAGGAAGCAGAGATTTATTAGCGCACAATGCCCTTCCAACTAGAAAGGTTTTGCGTCGTATTTGGCGCTTTTCAGCAGGGAATTGAATGTTTTTAAGGGAGTCTAACTAATCCGCATTTGCATTACTTAAGGGTCAATGCAGTGGCATCGTTTCTCTTCCTACGAATAAGTCCGGCATTAAACTTTTAAGCCAGTTTCCAATTTATCAAAAGTGTTAGATTGAGAGTTACAAAGAAGTGAACACCCATTCAAAAGACTTGAATAACTGCGGAGATCCAACTGAACACGCAGCCAAACTTACAATGCCCTAATCTCTAAAACATCACCTCAAAATAAGCTCTCGTTTAGACCTGCACTACAATGAAAGCTAGTCAGATGGGAAGCTAGCGTCTTATACAACGAAGCAACTTAAAGACGAACGCGCACCTTAAACGAGTCACCGTCCTCTGCCACAGGGAGGTCAATACGCACCATTTTCCATGAATCGCTCGGTTTCGTGGTCTTCGAGACCCACAAATCTTTAGTTTCGCTAAATCGATCTCAAAGTCTAAAAACATGAGTCTACCAGACAAGGGTCTTGATGCCTGACTCAAGACCAGTATCCATTCTGCAAGAGCTAGAAGGACACGAAAAATTAACAAGCGGACGATAAGGAGAATGCAAATAAAAATAAGATCGGGTGAAGCAGAAACGTGAAAGTTGCGAGGGGATTAAAGCAAGCGAACGAGTATTCCCTTGTTACAACGCCATGGGTTACGCCCATGTAATCGTTAGAGAA
Source organism: Mesocestoides corti (assembly GCA_900604375.1). Lineage (NCBI taxonomy): Eukaryota > Metazoa > Platyhelminthes > Cestoda > Cyclophyllidea > Mesocestoididae > Mesocestoides > Mesocestoides corti. Next base: position 63,558 of record UXSR01005377.1, on the reverse strand, counting down.
CGTACGGCCAGAAGTACCCTAGACGGGGAAATGTAGACAAGACAATTGAACGAGAAGTAGAGTCGAAAAACGGTGTCCTTAAGGTCATGCCAGCGTCTGAATAATGCCTACGGGAATCGGGCTCTGGGATTTCAACGCGAAAGACACACAGCCCGGAAATTAAGATGGTTCACGATCACATAAAAAGCAGAACTCTGAATGACGGTGAGGATCACTTTCGCTTTGCATAAGACTCCCTGATGAGGGATGGGCAAAGTAGGCATAAACCGCTTCTTCGAAATCCGAGGTTTCATCAGTACGCAGAAGCCACAAGGTGACAATGAGTTGCTAGCGAGACTACGTTGCCACCTGCTTTGTTTTGGATAACTGCGATAGAGATATGCGCTTGTTGGTGTCACCCTGACAAATAAGCCATAGCGACTCGGTCAACGATAAACATGTAACTCTTATTAGAACTAAGGAGGAATCGAAATAGACAGGTCTAAGGCATCACGGGTGTCAGGTAAGAAACCGCGCTACTGCACAATCTGGCTTTCATCACACGCGACGATAAAAAATGAGAATAATGGGGCTTCGTCGTGGACAAACCTTGACTGAATCGTCAGTTCCATTTGTTTTTAAGTCGACAAGGGCGACCTGCCAAGCATTGGTGGAATTTTTATCGACCTCCGAAGATCACAGCTCAGTGTTCGCGCTGAAGCAAAGTCTACTTTAACGTCTACTGGACTTGTCATACGACAGCGTCCAGCTTACAAGAAAAGGTCTAGTTGCTTTTAGATAAATTGGCGAAGGATGTGAGAAGGTGGTCTCAAAAAGAGTAAGAAAGTTGCAGACGCTAAATGTCGCTCAGCCCAAATCAACGTCACTATCTGGGCACGACTTGTCTAGAAACATTATCCAAAGAATCCGTCAAGTCAACTGCACTAAAAATTCTCACGTTTGCGCGACCAAATCAAACAAGAAGGAGGCTGACTCAGAGTAATGTAGAAATAGGTACTAATTGGGGACGTATACTTAGACATTGAAACACCACATCACACTAACGATTTTTACTGAACAACCAAAGTCCACCTGCACTCTGGCAGAATTGTTTTTCTGTGTGAATTTGCGACTGCAGCGACACCGAATCCAAAAGAAAAGTAGCCTCATTCACAAAGAATGAGTAATCTGTAAACCTGTTTAGCCGGTGGACGTATGCCAAGAAGTAGGTTGGTATTGTAAATCAGCTGGGAGAGAGCGAATCGCTAATCAGGCAAGCACTAAAAAGCCATCCGAGGTGCGCCTCGGGCACAACGCGCCACGAAAGGCCTCAAATTGGCACCCCCGAAAAGACAATCCAAACTTAGAAGGCAACATCATACAGTCCTGGACATATTTTGCCGAATATTCGGCCTGTGTACCAGAAAGTCTAATAATGCTCAAAATGAGTCCTCCTTTTGAGTTTCCAAGAATTTCGGCCTCGACGAATCTGTGAGCAGTTGGAATTGAAGTGAAAGAGGCATTACTGCAAGTAAATACATGTCTTGCCAGATCGAAAGGGGTTTGGGTAGTCACGTCTAGGTGAATAGAGAGAACTGACAAGTAAGAGACATTGGATGCCAGTGTGGAAGGATAGCAACAAAAGAAAAAGCACCAAAAGTGGGGATATTGTCGGAAATTCATGGAGGGAACTTATGAGGAATCACGACTGCACTCGCCCTATATATCAGGTCGAGGTCACCGAAGTCATTTGCTCACAAACACAACAGTAGCCGTTCCAAACTCTACCCAATTACTCGACCTATCTTGAAACCACTCTTCGTGTCAGAAAAAGAGCAAATTAGTGCCTCCATCACAGGACAAATAGCAACAAATCGCTGGTTAATTACCGTTACTGACCTTAAAATCTATCCCCGAATCAAGCGGTATGCGGACCGACTGAAACGCCGCTTGAGATGAAGATGAAACTGAATTTCTTGTGGAATTCCATAATTTCTTATTGGGGCTGGATAAACCTCAGTAAAATTCGAAAATAAAGGGTCCTACCAAAAGTTTACCACTTCACCGGTTTTCGGATGACGAATCGACTCGCAAGATCTGTTTGGGACACAAATAGAGTTGAATATAATTTAAAAGGGTAGGAAAAAAACGAAGGTGAAGGAGGATAAACTAAAGATCACATAAAGAGGAAATACATCGCATCAGACTGCTCACACAAAATTCCCCGTGGGCGGAGGGCTTCCTGATAAGGCCTCGGATATTTAAGGAGCCACCGTACGCTCACCAAGTGCTCTCGCAAAATTTAGCTAGTGAAGACCGTGCGGACTCGACAGGTTGCATTACTCGGACGAAGAAGCCACTAACGCGAGACTACTGTCTACCGGTTACAGCCGAAAGCACACAAACATCCAGTCCAACGAGCTTAAGCTTGAGTTAAAGCGACTTTCTGCCAATCGGAGAAAACAGTTTTGCTTGCACGATTATTGGGAGCGCGAAATTCCAATCTGCTTTTGATCGCCGAAGCTAGTGGGAAATTTCTAAGTAAATATGTGAGTTAAAAGCCTTGCCTAATTAGCTATTTAGGCTACGCATTAGCAAGTGCACAGTGATAGCGAAATGAATAGTTGCCGTCAGCCTAAATTATTTACTAGTTTGGACGCTCAATCCGGTGACCAGAAGTATGGTAGTTAGATGTACAAGTGGTGAGAAGATAGAGAAAGAGTAAGAGAAAGTGTGCGTAGTATGGTAAAGTTGGAGACTGATCCATGTTTCTGATGCCATGATTTGCAATAAGGAGTAAATTGATACGTCTGTCGTGAATCCTGTTTATTCAACCCCCATCCAAACGGTCGCTCCACCTCCTACACAGGGTTCCCCTTGTCGCAGCATGTCGACAGCCGCTCGATTCCTCAACTCCCCCTTCATTAGCCCGAATATTTATCGTGGAGTGTCCCCACACATATGTCTCGGTGTTAGCGCATCTATGACTCACACATCCGAGCTATAAATACACACGCGCAAACACCACACACGACATAACGACACCAACGTGGTTGACCTCTGAAGTAAACGCTTGTGTCCGTCCTCTCCGGCCTTTTCTTCGTTTTATTCTAAGTCTGATGCGTGCGTGCATACGGCCGATACAATAGGAGCATTTGTATGTCGCATAGCAAGACCTCTGAAACCGCATAATGGTTGCGATGGCGCACGAAACCGATTTCTGGAAGCGCTGTCCCATTGGGACAGCGGAATGATTCGAACATCGGCTTGATTTTGCTAAGTGGTCGTTTCAGAACAAGAACAACTAAAGCTGTTAGGGCTGCATCAATGTACCAACAAATGGCTAGGCTAGAAAGTGAATTTAGGTAGTAAATTCGCAAAACGAAAAAAGTACCTCGGTCAGGCATTGAAACAAACGAACGACCGGAAATACGTGTGTAAACATTCCAGAAGGAAGGTGCAAGCCTCGATGTCAATGAGACCGCCAAGCAGCTATGGAAAAATTGCCATGACGTCGTTTAACTCTACACCACAAATCCTTCCAAGTTGAGTAAGTAGAAATTATGCCGCCTAAAACTCAGTGTTTAGGTAGGTAAACATTAGGTCAATATAGATTTGGACATTGATCAATTGGACAGACTTCAAATCGAATTAGTGGGCTGTGAATTCGGAGACAACAGTTTCACGAACCTTGAAGTCACCCGTGTTATTTGTTTGGAGGTCAACTTTAGACATTTTCCAGTCAGAGCCTGAAGCCTGGATTGCTGTTGTATTCCAAAGGTCAACGTTGGCACTAAGATGAGGGTAATTGGAGAGAGACAAGCACAAAGGCCTACCAAAAGGGGGTAAGTTTCCCTGTGATCGGGTGAGGCGCTAGTTTGCAGTGTCTGTAAAATGAGGATATTTAATAAAATAACCAGAAGCTGAACTACAAAGAATATTGGAGAAGGAAAAAGGGAAGAGGATTGTTCGTCAAGAGACCCAAAACCACACAAACAAAACTCGACAACGACAGACCCTTCCACCAGTAGTGATCGCACGAGTCCATTTGAAACCACAGTGAGGATTAACGACCGACCCCCCAGCGAAAATACAACACTACCTCAAGGCGTGTAAGAGTTGGCATAATGGAAGATAGACCACGAACCTTGAAATCACCCACACCTGTGCCGTTGAGGTCAACTTTTGACTGCCTCCAACCGGACCCCCGATTGTGGAGTGACGACGTGTTCCAAATCTTGACGTTGGCACTAAGAGACTGTTAGTCGGGACACAATGTGAAATCAATCCTACCAAAAGGAAGTCATCTCTCCCGTAACCGGGTGGGGAGCTAATTTACAGTTTCTAAAAAAGTAGCAAAAATGTGTTCGTAAACGACCATAAGAAAAGTGAAGGTAAGAGTCAAGAAGTTCGGTCCAAGAAACCAGAGGACGCTCACATTTGCAGCATCCAAAAAAGGGAGAAAATTTATAGAGCCAAACGCAAACAAACGCCACAGTTGGAGCACAACGTTGAATCTTTCATAAAAGCATCCAGAGAACGACGATATCGACCCGCCTATTTATCGGCACAGTGCGGTGACATGAAAACGCATTGTTAGTGTTGCTGCTCAGCCCATTTGGGGTCACTCATGTGATTAGTACACTCGATACGATTTACTGAATTGGCGAGTAGCTCTGCCATGCGAAATCGACTGCCCGGCACCTTTCCACCACGAAATAAATGCGAACGACACTTGAAGAACACTTGGCCGTTATTTTTATAGTCTTCGATGCTTATTTGGCAATACATTATCGACTTTTCCCAGCCCCTTTAAAACGGATTTTTCAGCACTTGTTATGACACAAGCACTCAGCTACGTAAGGTGGAACGTTGGAAAAGAAGATGTCAATTGCATAAAATCTATCCAAAATTGCGAATAAAGGAGCAGCTTGATGAATAAACAAAGACAGGAAAGTGGCGCCTTGAGTGAATCCACAAATATTGACTTAAAAATGGCTAACCATTCTCAAAACACGAGGCACCTTATTTGCACGTGCATACCTTAAAGTCACTCTTATGTGCTGAAGTTAGATCGACTTTCGCTTGCCGCCAATTAGAGTCGACAGTCGTCGTGTTCCAAAGCTCGTCATTGGAGCTACAAAGAGGTTGTCGTTAAATGTGTCGGACAACTAACCAGAAATTGGAGACCTTCCCAGTAATTGGATGAGCCACAGGAACACAACCCCTGAAGGATGGAAAGTCTTTGGGTAAAGCAAAGAAAACCAGATAAAAAAGAAGGGTAGTCAAGGAAGATAGAGTTCAAACAGAGATAAGGGGGAGTTTCAGTACACAGACCACCACAAATAGGCCAACTTCAAAGGTTATGTCAAAGAAGCAACAATACGGCGGAGCACTTAACCACGCTTCGATAAAGGCGAGGCGCAAAGAATTTTCTACAAGACTCTCACGATTGAAATGTCCTGACCCAGAAATTCCGAGTTTCGGCATCAGTTACCAAGTTAAACGACTGCTCATGTTTTCGACTGATTAACCTACTCTGGATAATTGATAGTCGAGGTTATGGTAAGAGAAAGGTCCGAGTCGAGAATACAATGGACACACACGTCATACTACACGACGAATAATGCTACGAAGTCGACACCGTTTAACGCCACATGGGTTGTATCCGCTGCGTCAAACACAAATATCAGAGGATGAGCTTAATGACACTAGTGAACCGCGATGAGTACCTTAAAATCGCCTTTCGCAGATGAGGCGAGGTCGACCTTCGTACTTCGCCATCCTGAAGACGAGCCAGTCGTGTTCCAGAGGTCATCGCTCGAGCTAATTTGAAGGGGTCGTGTTATTTAAAGGCTATCAAACCCACCAGACACTTGACAATTTCCCTGTTACTGGATGAGCTACTTGCACGCAGCCTCTGAATAAAGAGAAAACACGAGGCATGAAGTACGCCAAATAAACACAGAACGACAGAATCAGAAGTCAGAAAAGGCCAGACGTTAAATCAACACAAGCAGACAAAAATTCACAACGAAGCCACTAGAACAACCAATTGTTTATGTTCTTCCCAGAAACTTTACGCCAAGATTTTGAAGAAAGGTGGCACTCAGCAAGCTACCTCGATCCTTCCGTTTATGAATTTTTCCGCCAAACGCAAACGGCAAACATTAGAAGACATGAAAGAGCGCTATTGCATTAGTCTCCAAATAATCAACACTTCGAAATCCGATTTACAGGTCATTCCGGATTCGGTTTCTGGTGCACAATATCAAGTTCTGAACACCTCCTTCGCCTAGAAGGCTAAAGTTCATAACTAGCAAAGTCCACATACGCAAAATCGAGTAAGGATGACAGCAACATAGAGCTTGATCACTTTATGCTGCTTGCCTTGACTACACAAGAAATTAACAGGGACAAGGTTTGAAAGGTTAGGATAGAAATGTTTAAGGGCGATGAGATTGACACTACAGGAAACCTAGTATGTCGATTTTTCCTATGAGTTGGCTTAAGACAAAAATGCATTTAAAGAAGAGCCTTATGACGTCAGATGGAGGGGGGACTGAAGAGAACGAAACCAGACCCAACCGAGGGACGTACTAACCTTGAAGTCAACAGAGCTGTTGATTGGAACAACGGCAGTTTGGAACGTGGTGATATTGTTACCAAGACTGGCCCAGAGTTTGGTGCTTGGGCTAGACAACAGCGAGGTCATTAGGAAACAACAAAACTACCATGCAGGCATCAGTTCACCGGTTACTGGATGTCTTACGTTAATGCAAGACCTACACGAAACAATGGAAAAGGCACGGTCATAAATTGCGCAGAGAGGTTAAAGCCAGAGTAGAAAGAAAGTGAAGAGAAGAAGAGCAGTTTCAACGAAGGCAAAATCCATCGGAATTTCACAACACTCCTCGCTGTAAGGATGCGAACAGGGGAAGTGATTCTAGCATGAGATACATCTCTTATCAGAAGACACGGCTTCAACTCGTGAGATACTATCGGCCCTTCTTAATGCGATTAAAAACTGGCGAACTTTATCGGTGTGTTGTGAGTAGCAAACAATCAAGTGATTTTCCTGGAATGCTTCCATAGATACTGCTTTCGTACCAAAGATGACCCAAGATGAAAAAGACGCAAAAACAAAAGGTTTTTCCCATTATAGGATTTGGTGATGCACTTTCTTCAGTAATAGATCCACCAAACTTTGAAATGTGCTAAGCACGACGCTTGGTAAGACACTACGTACACCAGCAACGCCTACGGAGGTTACCATGGACATACACATAGACTGTGAATGTGTTCAAGGCATGAGACATTTTGCAGTAGTTTGAGGGAATCGACGTGGCGCAAAAAGCAGCCAAAAACAGATTACTATGATATGAGAGTTTCCATAAAGTACGGAGCAATCAAGTACTTATACACAAGCATTGACCGTTTTCAGACTGACGCAAAAAAGATATACAGTCTTTTAAGAAGCTTCGTTTTAGCAGTTATTAATCTGGCATATTACCTCAGCAAATTATTTTAATAAAAAGGAAAACAATTCCAAAGCGACCTCAACCTGTACATTTGAAAGCAGAAATAGACATGTAGAATCCAATGCGAAGTTTGAACTTAAGAGACGGATTGGGGTAAAACGACTGTGAAACTGTTGATGAAGAGGTGGGGTCGTCGGCAACGGCGCTTCATGGGGAAAAAGCCCAACAAGAGTTTAAGAGGTGTGGCAAATCACCTCGTAAAGACTGAAGAAGCGGAGAATGGAGAATTTGGGAGAGAGATGTGTGACAGATTAGCACACATGACCCATCGGATGAAATCGCCCACAGACTAACCTTAAAATCAGACTGTGTGGCGCCTTCAAGGCTTATGGATGCCTTTAGCCATTGGTTTGCAGTTCTATTCGTTGCCCAAAGAGGACTTGGCTCACTAACAGGAGGCAACGATCGATAGAAGGGACCTCTTACCAGACAGTGAAGGATTGTCCGGTTTCATATGCTGTCAACTTTTGGCATGCTCTGATAGAAGAAGAAACGGGTAACTTAGAATCTGTCCGTTCGATTAGCAAAAAAAGCAAAAAAGGCGGAAGAAGGGGAAGGATAAGAATTTTGGTTTGTTCACAAGCAATCGACGAAAAAAACTAGTCGCTCACAGCCCATTAGTCAGTTGGCAATAGTGTGGAACCTCAGGTACGACGATCCAATGAGTTGATGGGGTCAAGAGAAATGGTTTTCCTTCACTCGTGAACTTGACGAAAAATATTTGAGTAGGAGTAGAGTTCATGGAATCTCTCCAATAGACCCAGCGTAAGATGATATTGGAAACGGTGTGCCTGAGTTTGAATTTTGTCCATCTAATTCCCAAGTAATATTCAACAAGCATGGAATCCTCGATTTAACTGCTAGACTTGGTACCCCTTAGATCCAAAATAATAGAAGTAACTTAGCAGTGGGACACGGTATTATAAAAAACCCAATTGGGTCAGGAGACAAAATGCCTCCATGGTGGAAAAACCTCATTAAAATTCCTAAATGCACAAGTAAAAGTTTCACTCGATCGTTAATCATGTAGCATTTGGAAAAGTTGTGCATTATGGTCCTATTCAGTTATTTGAACTCTTATAACAACGATTCGGTTTTAATTTGATTTAAATAAAGCTCGTGATACATAGGACCAGACACCTTGTCTGCCAAATTGTCCTCTAGTGGTTAAAAAGAAGTCTCGGTAAAGGCACTATTGGCCGAACGGTCGGGCATCGCGGTAGCACAAATGAACACGCGCTTCCACCAAGCTGAGCGTCAATCTTCCAAAACCGTGTCTTTGTCTAACTGCTCGAGACGTCAACATGTCAAGTCAAATGTTCCACTCTGGTAACCGACAATAGGCGAGTAAATTATCCGAAAGAGCGTGTAAAAACGTTATAGGACAACGAATGACTCTATCAAGGTCTTGTAAATTCATAAGTCGTCGACCCCAATGATCCTTCCATAAATTTGGCTCCTAAAGACATGCGGGACATGGCGTCGTTTATATTTTCGTGTTAATCACAAATGCAGATTATCAGAATAAGGGAATGATGTGCTCCCGAAATCCAATTGCAACAGTAACTTGCTTTGACTTCCTTTTAAAAATCAATTTAATATTTTGAAGTCAATTTTAAAAGAAATTTGAGCAACCCTTGGACCAGCGGAGAGTAATGACAACACTACGCCAGAGAAACTCTCGATTACACGATGGACAGCACTCTTTAGTAAAAGAATTTCACTGTTTCCGGACATGTGGTTATCTTATGGAGGATCATCAAGTAATTTCATTTTTTAATGTGTCGATGCATAAAAGGAGTCGACTTTTAAAAAGGCGTCAAGAGAGGAAAAAGCCTAAGAGTGGAGGCGGAAGGGAGCGGGGGTAGGTGACCACAAAAGCCACCAATCTCACAATGGAGTTTTCCGGACAGACAAGCTCACCTTAAAATCAGAGGTTCCATTGGCCGTCAAATCGATCATTGCTTTAAACCAACTATGCCCTGCTGGAGAACCACTCTTCCAGAGTAGATTTGGTTCACTTAAATGATTCATATTATAGATATGTTAAACGGGTACCAGAATCGATGGATCCTCCCCGTATCATGGTCTAGAACGTCTTTGCAATTCCTGAGATAAGGGAAAAATGTTTGAAATTGCTGTTCACGACAAACGACAGAAAAGGAGGAAGATGAGAGAAAGGAAAGGCTCAGTTGGATTTTGAGCATTACAAGCACACAATTTGTACACACCGGGAATGGGGCGAAACAGAGAAACGCGCGATTTGGGACCGACGGAAGGCACACGGCTGATGCTACCTACTGACTTCACTAATTTACATGGAGTCCGAACTCGGAAAGGTTCTACTTAACCGGTAGCCATGAGAGCTTGCCATCAGCAGTTCAAATAAGAAGGTAGAGAGTAAGTCCGCCACTGTCTCACCTTAAAGTCTGACTTGGTGTTAGACTGCAAGTCAACGTTCACCCTCTGCCATTCGCGAAGGGCACTTGCCTTAGAAGTGCTCTGCCAAAGTGGATCTGGCTCACTTAAAAAAATTCGGGCGTTAGGAATAACTTTGATGATTTACCAGACGTGATGTGTTCTCCCAGTATCATGGTCGACTAAATCTTTACAGTTACTGCAAATAAATAACATTTTAAGTTATAGTTAATTGTACAGATACTTAAAAAGTGAAACAATGCAGTAGAAAATAAAGGGTGAAAAAAAGTAAGGTGAGGGGAATCAAACACGCGCTACCTGACCTTTTCAGAGGGTTAATTTGCATACTTTTAGCGATCATAACTTGTTCCGCGACAAATCGATAATTTGATTAAGTTAACCCCAGCACTAAGCACAAGGCAGGCTGATTGTATTAGAATGACGTTGTGTGGAGATATACCTAAGTCAACATTGATGCGAATTGACAAACGAATTACTTTTGCTCTAACCTTAAAATCCGAAGGCGAATCGGTGGCATCCAATTGAACGTACGTTTTCAGCCACCCGGAGGTGCTGCCGTTGTTCGCCCACATTGGTTGCGGCTCACTTAAAGATACTACTTTTAACAAATATCGAGTTACCAGTAAGTGATCGTCTTCCCTGTCAGGGGATCGGGAATTTCTCGACAATTTCTATTTTAACAAAAGGCCTTGTTATTGGAAGTGGAGGACAAGTAAGAAGAAGAACGGAAGGAAGGAAAAGGAAAGGAGGGAGGGTTGAGCTAGTCACACAACAAAATCGGTTCTCATGTACTGCAGTCAACTCAGCAATAACTGACAAACAGTTTGGTAGCAACGACTGGGACCACAACTCTCACCTTAAAGTCGGTTAACTTCTCTCTCAACGCCAGACTAACTATGGCCTTGGACCAGTGAGAAGTCACTCCTGTGCCGTTAACCGACCACAAGGACTCCGTGTCGCTAAACAGGAAGGTTTAAGGGTACTCCGAAGGCATTACCAAATTGGGTGCATCTTCCCCGTTAGAGGGTCCAGAATTTGTCGGCACGATCTACGAGAAGTAAAGAAAAAGGACGCACGTGCAGTGGAAAGGACCAAAAGAAAGGCTTTGGGGATCAGGCAAGGATAAAGCGGGTGAAAGACGTGGAAGGAGGGGGTCAGGTCAGTTTCAGAACACAAAAGAGGCCGCCGCGGAGTTTCTAGTGGTTTAACTAAAAGACCTCTGATCACTCAGAGTATTTTTGATCCAAACAACGATGTAGTCGTGGTGGTCGCAATTAGCGCGTAAGCTCAGGTCGAGAAAAGTGATGGGCTGGGGGTTGACAAAGACGGCAAGTGTTCACGGGGTGAACAGATCCTGCCGGAAGAAACAGCTTAGTCCATATTGCTACTATTACTACTACCGTTGCCAATAGAAATGGTCTCAACAAAGACAACGAATTATATAGCAAGTACTGCCGAATCCCCACTGCATAACAAGTCAACTTTGTCAAAAAAAGGGAAAACGAAGGAATCGGAAATTGATACTGATGATAAAAGCGTCATTATATTTATAGAAAACCAAAACGCTTGATGCTCCACTATCTGCCTGAGTTTGTAGGAGCATTTAAAAAATTACTTAATGAGACATCAATTGGCGTGTTCAAGGCCAAAGCATTTAGGACGGTTATGGGGATGAGAAAGAAGGTGCAAAATGATTTTAATTTTTAAAAATTCTATTATAACCCAAATTGATCAAATCAGAGGGGCACAAATAACAATAAACCAGACTTTAAGCAGTAATCGAAGATGAATAAGATATCCTTTCTTAAGAAAGGAAATAGGTGGGTTGAAGCTTGCGAAAAAAATTATACACCGCTCCCTATTACATAGAGGAATCAGACGCTTAGAAGACGGAGTAGAAGAATTGCCAAAACGAACGCTGACCAAAAGTACGCATTATTACGGCCGGAACAAACCAAAGGAGGCCGTTTACACAAACACTCCGCAATAATTCAGCAATTTGTGTGACAAATTGATAGGAAAAATGGCTTTTGGTAGGGCTTTGACATGGATGCTACAATAAAATCCCTTCGCAGAGGATACCAAACCCGCATTTTACGAGACAAACGGCTGAAACCTTCGACTAAATACCGGGGCGCCTCAAAACAACAGAAGGTCCTATTCAAGTCTTCTTTAAACCAAAACTTTTGAAATTATTTAACCAGAAAGTGCTGGATTTATTACCTAGAATGTTAAAACAGGTAGCAGAACAATGGCGTTTTGGTGGTCATAACACTCTCCACGGACCTCAGGGTAATATTATCAGATGAGTTTGAATTTTAAATTTTTATTTCCACTTGACGGGAAATAACTCTTTTCACACCAAGTATGGAGTCTTTGAGTTGACTTCGCATAGCATCATACACTAATTTGTGAAATTCAACTCACACTGTACCATAGCATACGAAGTATACAGACACGTAACTACCTTGAAATCAGTCAAATTAGTGGAATCCGAATAGAGGTCTACTGACGTCCTACGCCAACCCGTGGTTTCATTGGCTTTCCACAAAAGTTTTGGTTTGCTACAGACTGTGGGTTCAATGAAAGGTGACGATTTACCAGTACTTAATCAACTCTCCGGTTTCCGGATCCGGTATCTGGAAGCAATTACTGTGAAGGAAACAAAAACAAATTTACGTGCTTGAGAGAGTGAAGAAATAAAGGATGAAAAGCACAGAAAAAGACAGGACGAGCAGGAGGGGGATCAAACAGCCAGATCAGCAAAGTTAATAACCAATGGACAAGGACGTCTGTCTCACCTTAAAGTCGGAAGTTTCACTAGAAGCAAGATTCACTGAAGTTCTTTGCCACCCCGAAACAACGTGGCTTTGCCACAAGAGCTTTGGCTTACTAAAATTGGTTCTTTAATAGACGAGGGAATTTACCAATATTTGATCATGTCACCTGTCATTGGATCAAGGACTTCGTGACAGTTACTAGAAAAGAGAAGGATTAGGGGAGCACTTCAAGAAAAAGGATCAAGTTGAGAGAAATGAAGTAAGAAGGTTTCCAGGAGGGGAATGCATGAACAGACACACAAATACGACCGAAATGCGGTTTACATAATGCCAATAACCGCTGAGTCGACTATCCGATTCTACCAAGCAGAAAACGGTAGCAAACGAATTTGACCAAGTCTGAGTGCTTACACCAAGAGCTAGGTAATGTCGGCTACTTTCCTCGGGTATAGCCTAACACCCAAATTTCAAGGGCTTGAAAAGGTTTTAATAATGTGCATTCTAAAGTGCACACTGCATTCCCAATTAAAGTGGTTAACGAGAAAGGACCGGCAACAGCAAAAAACCAGCACCCCAATTTCAGAACGAAGGTTCAGTAGGGTGGGGGAGTCAAGAACTTGAAGCGGAAAGAAAAGACGAAACAAAATCTAAGGTAATTTTTTTGTTGATCAGATCAACAAGCTTTTCGTACGATAACGAAGGTGTAAAAGAGTTATCCTTTCCGGAACCCAATTTTTGAGCCAAAAAACAGGAAGCAAGGGACTTTTGCAGTTGTTTTTAACGACCAACCCATTCAGTTGATAATGTCAGTTCATGTTAAGAACAAGGGAATTCAGGCCAGTAACTCCACTCCTCACCTTAAAGTCAGAATTTTCAGTACTCTCTAGGTTGACAGAAGTCCTTTTCCAAGTCAACTTCTCGTCCACGACACCATTAGAGGACCACAATAGGAGAGGTTTACTACAAAATCCTATTCAAATACCGTGGATTACCAGATACGGTGCAGTTCACCCGTTTCGGGATCACGAATTTCTTTACAGTTACTGAAAAGAACACACGCAGAGATATGTAAAGGGGAATGAGAAGGTAAAAGAAAGAGAAATGAGGTAGGAAAGGAGTTGTGGAGGGCAGAGAACGTCAAACAATCTCACCTTAAAATCGCTAGCCCCACTACTCGAATTCAGTGGTACACGGGCCATCCGCCATGACTTTTCCGAGCGCGTCGAGGAATGGGTGGTTGACCAGATGGCTTCAGGCTGACTAAACGCCTGGTTTTAGTAAAGTACTCTAGTTACCAAACTCGATGCGTCTGCCCTGTAGACAGATCCAGCATTTCACGACAGTTTCTGCATGGAAATGCGTGGGTTAGATCAATTTGGTAATAAAAAAGTGAAAAAAGAAGAAGGAAATAGGGAAAGGAAAGACACAAGACCAGCGAACCGCCATCCGAACGGACGTTGCCGGGGACGACTGGCTAGTAAACCAATCAAACCGCTTTTAAAGGACCAGAGTGCCGAAAAAATAGACGCAGAAGCCAGAGGTGGGCCGAGCCGAACTTATGACTTATAACCGAAAGTACCTTAAAATCATCCAACGAATCAGCCTTGAGGCTAATTGACGCCGCACACCAACCCGATAGAGAGCATGTTGATTTTGAAGAATTCCATAAAGAGACGGGTTGACTAGATGAAGGTGTTGTATTAACAAAACCTCATCTTACCAAACACGAAATTCCTGGCCAGTTCTAGCGTCTAAGATGTTCTGACAGTTGCTATAAGGGCAAGAGTGAAAGTAGAATGGAGTAACGAGTATGGAAAGAGATTAAAAGCAATAAAAAGAAGGAAAGATGCCACTAGAAGTCACCAATCAATCGTGTCGGAATCGCAAAAGCTAAGACCGCGCAAACGTGTTTCAGGATCGCTGCGTCCACTTTGACGCTTAGGGACATTCAGCCTGGAACGCCATCGAAAACATGGCCACACTAACCTTAAAATCATCCACCGATTCATTCATTAAGTCGACAGTGGCACTTTGCCAGGACTGAACTGCTGAAGGCGCTAAGGCACTCCACAATGACTTCGGTTCACTGTAAACGATTAGTCGTGAAGAGGCCTTACCAGACTCGGAAAGGACGACCGGTTTTCGAATCAATTATATCTTCACAGGCACTAAAAGAATAAACTATTGAGGGAAAAGCGGGCGGTTTTGCAGAGAAGGAAAAGTGGTTTGAAGAAGGGAAGGAAGACGTAAGAATGATGTCAGACACCACCAACCTTGAAATCACCGCCGTCCCTATGCTGCAAATTAATGGACGCCTTCAGCCAAGAGGAACTTTCCTCAATAATTTCGGAGTTCCATAGGGGAGAGGGTTCACTAGAATTTTGAGTAAATCAGTAATCTTTTTGTAGGTTCTCTTACCATACACGGAAGGGTCGCCCAGACCTTGAATCAATCATCTCTTCACATGCACTAAAGAGAGTAAAATTGAGATAGAAGTCTAGAAGAAGAAAATCGACAGAAAAAACGGAAAGACCAAAGGAATGACGACTGAAGAAATAGCAGACGAACAAGTCTCTCAGGGAAACTGGTGCACCACTCGAGTGCTAATTTGCGGCACTTTGAAAAACGACATTTATGAAAGAAATACGCTAACTTCCAGAGGCTAAATCACAGTAAGGATGTGGAATTCATCAGGAACAAAGTACCTTAGAGAACACTGCTCTTGCGTGAGCATTGGTGCAGGCTTGGTTCAAAAGGGGCCGTGGGCAATTGAAAACCCAGACACCTACTTGAACCATAACTACAGTATCTAATGCTTTTTATGTTCTTCCTCAAAAATTTATTAAATTAGTGGCGAATTGTTCAGTTCTGTGGATGGATTAGTTAATTTCAGGTTATCAGGAAAAAGAGCAGTCTAAGCAATCGAGATTTTGGAGGTAATCTGCGTCGGGTAGATCACAGCACTCGGGCATGTGCACTGAAACAAGCCTATTAAAATTTAGCTTCTAATAACTGGACAACATAACTTACATACCAATACTTTGTAATCCACCTCGTCAGACTTGATTTTTGGATGTTATGTTTTCACACGATACCCACCCATACGGGACTAACACACATTTTGGGTTTAATGGACTGAATAGAATGAGCATTAGAAGGCCAGGGTGGTTCGCTGGAAGGCGATGTAGGAAAACTGTACGTCTGTTGCAGGTTTAAACATTTCTTTTGCAGCACAACTGACAATTTCTCCGAGGCTGAAATTAGTAAAATTTACAAGAAAGCTAACCTTGAAATCACGAAAAGCACTGTGGTTTCCAAGATTTACATATCCTAACTGCCAACCGCCTACTTTGTGGACTGAGGCGTTCCATATCACCTTCGGTTCGCTAAATGTGGTTGACTAATAAGCTTTCACCCATCTTACCAAAATTGAAACTCTCTTCCAGTATTTGCTTCAATAACCTTTTCGCAGACGCTAGAACAAGCAGAGACACTTTAGGGAAGCCACAAGAACATGAGAAAAGAGAGTAGAGTGCGGAGGAAGGAAGGGAGATCACTCTTTCTTTGCCTACTCACCACTGGATATCTCAAAGGCGTCAATTGCAATTCTAACGAGCATTATGTGATTTACTAAGGGGACCCGCAGTAATGTAGATTTGGATTCACTACATCAAAATTAGGCGCACTATATTTGCACTAAAAACGACCACCTTCCGGACGCCAACTGTGTGCTGGAGGTGCATTATAGCACCTGGAAGAATTCAGATGAATGGGGAAGAAGAAAGGTGCGGGGAGGTCGAAGCAAGAAAGCCTACACTGTTTCCAATTGTCTAGTGGCACTTACGAAGAATCATTGTTGTACCACAAAACATAATGATCACTATTTAAAAAAATTGTAAGGTCAATTTATGAGTAGAGCAGAGAGCTCTGCATCCAAACTGAAACACGATAGTGAGAGAATGCATGTCTTTACCTGAGAATAAGACGACGCCTGTGAGATGACCAAGGCTGATGAGGATAACTACGAGGTGTCTCAAACAAAAACCACCCTACCATATTTGAATATGTCCTTTTCGAAATTGGGTCAATTATCTAGTGACAGAGAGTGGAGCCCAGTGGAAGGAAGCACCAACGAATAAGACAGCGAAGACAGATTAATAGAATGGAAAGTGTTAGGCAAAATTGGGATACGGATTACGGCCTCAAGGACCGGTTGACTTGCTGACGCCATATTGACGGAAGTGAGGATGCGTATTAGCGTTATGCAGGACAATATCACGTGGCTGCCTTTATAGACCAAGAAATACTAAGGGCCATGACAAAGTCGACCTGAATAGCTGTAAAACGGCAATACAGTTCGTCTGTATAAGCAGGCACATTCAAAGGGATTTTCTTTCACAAATTCATTTCTAAGACAAAAACAGAAAAAATAACACCTGAATGGGATTTTTGTGTGGCTTAGGTAGGTCACTTTTAGCGCACGAGAGAACCCGTGCTGGAAAGATACTAAAATAGAGGTATATAAAACCTCCAACGCATTGTCTATGTCATTAGTAAAAAGAAAACGAGGACAGCACAAGTCAACAAGGGAACTGACGATGCGATCCAAGCTCAACCATAAGTTGAAAACGTACCCAGTAAGATCTCAAAGCAGAAACATTATACGGGTAGTGATACAAGAAAGAATCCAATTGGAGCCTTCCAGAGGAGCTCATTGGCGCAAGAAGTAGATCTGGGAGCATTTTTATTCACATGATAATACAAAACATTTCCACTAATAGCACAATCTCAACTTAGTTATCCAGCAAGTGGTAAATAATAATGCCGACCAAAACACTATCTACATGGGTCGAATTTTGTGCGAGGTGAATTTACATCGCATTAAAACGGGCCATAGTGTCAACTCATATCGGCCGATTGTGATGGGATAGAAAACACGGTAGTCCGGACAGCCGCTACATCACACCAAGTTGCAGTTGTGCAGATGGGGACCTGTTCTGTAGGTCAATTCAAGGGCAGAACAAATTCTTAAGACGCCTAAGTTAACCAATCAGGAAAGGGAATGCATTGTGGCATTGACACGGATACTCTAGCCTATGGCCAGTTCTTTTAGTACGAAATTTATAGACTTACATGGTGCCTCGTTTGACAAGACTAACTTTATCAGTGACACTAAGAAGATCTAATCTCTCGCGCTGTTTTCTTTGATGAAATTGCTGCCCCTTCATTACAAAAGAGGCCAAATGATGACTGGATTTTGAGAATAAATTACGTACGGACACCTCATGGTATTTTTGCTTTATTAGAACTTGCGCAATAAACAGAGAGCTTCGGTGCAAGTGTGAAGTTCCCTGCACGAGACCTTTGACCACTTGACTTAAAGTAGTCATTTAAAGGATCTGTTCTGACCAAGAAAGCATGAACCCACCTAACAAGGTGCCACACTCCAACAAGACATGTGAAACCTAGCTGAAGCTAAGTTGGCCAGACTTGGTGCAAATTCACCTAGCATGTGCTTCTACTCAGATGTACGTTTAACTGAGATTGGGAGGTCACAGGTGAAGTTGAGGATTGCTTTCAAAACACAAAATGAGGAAGGAAGTGAGAATGAGAGAAGGCGAAGAGAAGTGCAAGATCTACACACATTTTTCATCTAATTAACAAAACGAAAAATGCGATAGCAAAAAAATTGGCAGGCTTCATATCGTGAATGCGGATAACAACGGCGATTCACACATGAACAGATCCAAGGCGTGAAACCATTTAAAATGACTGACGTTTAGCACCGTCATTTGGCCTCATGCGGTCGTGACCTGTCAGCATGATGGTGAAAAAATTACCGCAACGTTTCCTTCAAAGGTGTGGTCCAGATCAATTTTAGCCCTTTGCGCTGGAAATACAAGCCCGACAGCTTGTGTTCAATACCACGACGTCTTTTAATGAAGAAATTCGACTTCAGTAGCATGTAATAAGGATCAAGATGAATTATACCGTAACACACAAAAGAGGAATCCGTGATATTCGAATTCATGTAAAGATCTGCCTCATTAATTAAGCGAAGAGATTTGCTACACTTTCATGTAGACTTCGCTCAGGAGTTAAGCCTCGTGTAGATGTAGACTTCTAAAAGCATCGAACGCACGTTACTACACTACTACCTGTCTAATTGGGGAATTTAAAGGGACAAAAAGCGACTGGTTTTGGTGTGTGTAATACTTACGATAAAAATTGTCACTCTTAATGCCAACATCAAGTGGAAAACCTATCGAAAATCAAAAAATGGCATCCTATGGGATCCCAGAGATCAATATTAGCTTGATTTAACGTGCTACAATACGACAAGACAATCGCTTGCTGCAAAACACAACATGACCATTTACGACATCTAAGAGCGTGTGAATTTTGCTCAACCGAGTTCCACTGTATCCGGTTAGTGACTTCCCACACCCGCCACCTCCCCCCACTTAATAAACTCAGAAATCGAGTTTGAACACACCTCCCGCCAGCCTGAATGGAACCTAATGCCCCCTTCCCGCCTAATTCAGACGAACGAAGTAGCAACCAGTCAGCACGCAAACAAGAAAGACAAGACGGGATTTAAGCCTACTTAACCTGCCTGGCCCTACAAGACAAGCAGCTAAACTCAGGGTCTGTGGGTCAGAAGGTAGCATCAGTCACGACAGGCACAAGTGAGAAAGTAAACGACAAACATTTTCACTCTGGGACAAGCACACCAAGAGGAAAGACGAAATGGAAATCGAAGGGAAGGATGAAATTTTAACAAATAGTATGACGCATAAAGAGATTACTTAGTTTGTATCAAAGATGAAAGCAAAAATCAAACATGAGTCTCCTAACGGTCATGTGTGCATCTCACCAATGCACGTCAAAACGTTATTTTAGTCGTGCGCCTACTCTACAGACAGCATTTTAGGCCCATCTCACCCCGACGAGTGATGCAGTAAAGAAAGTGTGGTCTTCTCCCGCGACGTCGCAAAGAATGCGTAGAAGAAACTCAAACACCTCAAATCTTGATAACCGAAAGAACGAACACTGGCACTCCATAGTCGTGCTCGACTATCATCGCTGTTAAACCCAGCTTCGGAAAAAAATGATTCTAAGTGGGGCTGGGGAGTGGCTCGCAGACACATAGACCCATTTTCAATCTGCCATTTGGCCGCGCTATCTCGGGGGTCAGGCATCCAGTTGCAGGGAGTCTCGAATTGACAGTCCAGGATCGATTCCGCAAGAGGTACTGCTGTATCAGAGAAAGAGCAGACATGGATAACAGCATCGCTACGTGTTGGGATATAAATGTCAGCCGCCTCTAGCTACTTCCATTACTTCAATGGTCCAGAATGAATGCATGAGGATTTTGCTCCAAAGGAGATATAAATTAGTAAAAAGAAACCAGCATTTGTTCTAAATGGCTCGGACACTTTGGTCGGATGGAAAGTGACGAATCGCCATGTAAGTCTAAATAAACACAACAATGCGGGCTTGCACCAGTGCTGAACAAGTCTTATGGAGACCAGTGTGATCGGTTTTCATGAGATGTTCTCGGTATTCCAACGGTAAAGTGCTTCATTTCAAAAATTCACCTGATATGCTTAAATCCCGCAAACCCAAAGCGAACGCCGACGTTCTCAACACTCTAGACAGCTCCAACAAGGCCTGGAAACGTCAATCTTGAGTGTGAATGGGCAAAACTTCGAAACACGACACTTGCTTAACGGGTTTATAGTATCTAAACTTCATTCTAGGTCAAGTGCTCCCAATCGGTGTGCGCACACTTGACAGCTGCCGTCTCTTGATAGCGACAATCCCAGTTGACCTCGCCTTGAGTCCATGTGCATGTCGACGTGCAGATTCGAAGGCGAAAAGTCAAGCCAACGTCTAAGGCCTCTCGACTCCCCGGTACTTTACCGATGTGGTGGCGAGACCGTAAGAGATCAATATGGCTGCCCGATATCCGTCCAAATTTGCAGCATGAATCGATACTTTATCCACGACAGTATTGACCAACGCCTATGGTAAATTGTGGCCGGTATTCGCTTCGATGGCCTATGCAGTGAAATTCCGATAACTTGATCTCCAAAGATCTAGAAAAGCAAAGCTGGAAGCTCGATAGCAAAGTTTGTCTGAATTGGGATGTTCCAAGGACGACTCGAAATCGGAAGGACCAAATCAACTACACACTTCTGTCAAGATGGTTTTAAATTAACCACCTTAGCAGTCAGAAGAAGGCTCGAAAAGAGAAAAAAGACTAATTAGACAGAGGAGAGTCCACTTATGACATTACACTGGCAATCCAACGAAAACGAAACCGAGAACAACAAAGTAACGAAACACGAACATAGATGACGACAGGTCGAATCCACGCTGATGAAGTCGAGATCCGAGGCAGTATTCAAGCCACACAAGGAACCAAAAAGGAACAGACAGATAACTTAATTTGTTGTGTGTATACCGAAATGTCCAAGAATTTGACGTCATTCGAAGGGAGTGCACTACGAGAGTGGAGAATGTCCTCCAGGGTCCAGTAGCCGACATGTTGATGTTAAAACAACTGCGAGATGTTACAAAATCCGAAGCATACTCGTGCTCTGACTCCAATTGTCCGTTCAGACTTTCAGTATTTCATCCAAAATATCACACCTCAAGGTTATTGATCACTATACTTGTCGTGTGTCCCGGTTGAAGATCATACATGACATGGTGCAGATGAGAATGCAACGAAGACATCCCACAAAGAAATGGAGGTTAGAGTGTAAAACCCAAAATCCTACTACTAGATAGCCTTGAAGACGTCTTACCCAGCCGAGTGGCGCATTAAACTCAGCAGAAAAGACTCGTCAGTCTGCCCGTCAAACATGAACGAAAACTTGATACACCGCGGAGCCGTTTCTCCGTGTGTTTCACGAAATCTCGGACTCCAGAGTCTTGCACGAGGAGTGGATGTATCAAAGTCTGGGCCGAATTCATCATCGTCGTTTAGTGTTTGAGCCGGAATTAAACACAGCGTATTGGTGTGGCGCTCTGTATTCCACTGAACACTCCAAGAAGCACCATTATCTCTTGGGTCTTCCTTCCATTCACAAAGAGATTGAACGCCAGGCAACTCGAAGTCACATGAGAAGAAGGGTGAATGAACTGGGAAAGGATAAAACAGGGAAAATGAGAGGATTCGAAAGGCCAAGAAAACCACTATTGCCAAGCCGCCATCAGCCAAAAGATGAAAAACCAGATGGAAACACAGTCTCACCCCATTAGACGCTGCATAATGGAAAGTGTCGGATCCCTTCCCTTTAAGTGTTTACCACTGATGCTATAGCTTAATTTTAGACATGAAATCCCATCATGACCGCTCAAAAGAGGGCTGTAGAGTCGACCGGATAAGTCCATCTGTGGTGCTGAGCCGGATCGATGGGGCTTCAAACAGAGAGACGATCCAACTTTTACAATGATTTGCCATGAAGCCAGCCAATTATTGGCATCATTCGTCCATCCACAAAGACTCCCAGCTTCAAAGGTACAATTGAGGTGCGTTTGACCTACGATGGAAAGACAGACACTGATTGTTGTCACTACAACCGCACTCAAAAAGAGCCCAGCCGCCTCAGCCTCCGTGCAAGAATGTGAAAAGGTTTAGGGGGTGTATAGCATCATGTCATGTTACTATGCAAAAAATCTCGCAGAAATAATTAACCCTCTATGGTCATAGATAGTTAACGGGACGTACAGGCGCACGCACCCAATGACACGACGGGGAAATTAAATGTGCAAACGTTTACTCTTGGACTCCATGCGGATCACATGTTTTAGCACCGAATGTCCAAGAACAACTGCCTTTGTAATCGACTGCAGGCGAATTCCCGTGCACGCAGCTCTGGCGGGTTGAGGTCTCGACCTTTCACTTAGGCCAGTTTAAGTGTTGCCACGACCGGCTTAGGACACGCGTGCATGGGCGTGTGACGCGCATGCGACAACAGGCCACGTGATGTTGACACATACACCGCATGGACAGACTGTGGAAGGCGGTGGACTTTACAGATGCGCGCGTGAGGCACTGGCTTGCGCTATGATTGGTTCGTCCACTGACAAATCAGTGGTTAGCGGGTGACTGTCTCGCGTGAAGTCGCGTGTTGCTGACGTTGCCTTTCCTTTCTTGTGCCCGGTCACGCGAAAATAATTACAGCCATAGAAAAAAATGTGAAGGCGTTTTAGACCAAATCTCATTAAATTACAGCGCTAATCAGGACACTGCTGCAGCCCCAGAAATCACTCTTTCGGCACCAAGAGTAATAGATGTAATGCCCCGACAACGAATCGGAAAAAAACTTAGAATCCGCAATAAATATCATATATGCTGCCATTGAAAAGTTACGAAACAAAAATTCAAAAACGAGGACTCCCCGAAATCTTAACAGCAAATGTAGTAATGAAAGAATTACTAATCATAGCGCTGGAAATGGCCGAAAGGGTAAACGTGCATGTAGAAGAGGAACAGATCGTGTATAACATGATTAAGATTAGCCAAGCTCCACAGGAGCGCACGAGAACAGAAGCGGTAGGCAACTTAGTGTGGGGCTCTCCACACTGACAAGAAGATCTAGCTTTGGCTGTTCATTCAGTCCTTGAGGCCGCAGTAGAATTTCCATAGAAGAAGGGGTTTTGGCAGTTACGGACGTGGAGAACTCGGAGCAACAAATGCTAGGACATATTTTTTTCACGCTAAGACAGAGACCCACGTCTGCTGGGATCCAGAAAACCCTAAGTAGCATTTTAATTCATTTGGCTTATGTTTATCCATTTGGCATGTATGTGGTCGCGAAGTAATGCTACATGACCCCGGAAGATGCTACCTGAATTCAAAAACAAGGACAGACAAAGTAAAAATCCCCAAGTCAAAAACGTTGCTTCAAAAGAACAGGACTTGGCACCCTTCTTTGCGCTGTAAGAGGGCAAGGCTGAGAGAACTCAGAAATGCTGGAGTTTGGAAGAACTGCAGAGAGTACTCGAAGGTGATGCAGCGAATACCAATAGCAGAAGGAATCAGTGGACTCCACAATCGCGCCTGGATGTCAACTGAGGCAGAGTTGGGGCTGTGCTGAAATTTCCCCGAAAGCCATGACGACTGGAACTCGCTACCTGCCTTCCTTCTGGCGTGAAGACAAACAGCGGACTTATCGATGCGCCACTTTTGTCGCCAATTGCTTTCGCTGTTGGTCCATTCACAAAGGTCTTCATCGAATCGCCAGACGTAGAATGGCCTTGGTGGCTCTAGAGCAGACACGAAAAAGGGTTGACATCAGTAAGTGAAATATACAACTCTGATATGGAGGGTCGACGGAACTGCATCTACCGAATTATAGCACTCAGGGAATGGTAGGGCAACCCTAGCGACAGTGGTATGAATAGGTGTTTACTGATTGGCAGCGGACTGCGAGGACACGCAAGAATATTCCAACAGGCTAAAGCAGAATGAAAGAAAAGGGAACTTGTGAATCATGCGGAAGGAATATTAACCCTTCGTGGCGCTGAAATAAAGTCAATTTCGTCGATCCCGCGTCATATGGCTTTAATCCGGTTCCTGGGGCAAGTGAATAGGACATTGTGAGGCAGCGCAATCCAATTTCGAATGGAATAAGACCACTCCAAAGACGAGCGTGGACATCAACTTGTGCGTCGGACTGCTTTTTGATCGTGAGCGTCGACCAGGGCGATTTATTTTTCGTGGGTGAAAACGTAGTTTGCTTGGACCGAAGACAAAGCTGACCCCGCTCCACTGTCCATTTGTGATGCAAACTGGTGAAATCATTGTTCCAGTCAGCCAAGTCGTCATCGAAAGTCCAAATATGCAGTTGATGTGGATGGTCTACACAGAAAGTACCCAACAGTCATAAACAGTCTGTCCAAAAAAACCGCATGTAAACGCCCGCCTCAGCTGTTTAAAAACGAACTGAAAGTGGCACCCTTCTTGGCGCTGTAATAAGGCAAGTCTTCCTTGGGCTAAAGAGGGTCCTCCTCTTGCTAAACCCATGAAAATGCTGTACCACAGGACAAGGCATTTCAGTTCAAGTTTGGCGGGTATCTCAGAGCTCCAGAGACGAGCTTGCACGTCGGTTGAAACTGACTTTGTGGTTTCATCAACTAGCCACGGAGCCTTTCTTGTATCATGAGAAGCTGGTGCGGGAGGAGCCCTTGCCATAAGACACAATGCTTTTTTGCCAGCCACGGAAATAGCATTCCACTTCTGGTGCCGATTATTCAAATCATTTGACCAATCTTCCAGGCTCCCATCGAACAACCACGTATAGAACGGAGTCGGTGTATCTATAGGAAAATGATAGATAAAAGGATACAGAAGCAACTCATTGAAAGGGTAAAGGGTTATAAGCACCCTTCTTGGCGCTGCAACAAGGTCAGATTGGCGTCAAAAGATGACTCGTCCCCACCGCCTGATACAATCGTATAAAAGACAGTTAGGCACTTCATGCCCAACTTGACAGGAATTTGTGGACTCCAAAGACGGGCCTTTATGTACAACGGGTCATCGAAGCTATTCGTGACCAGCCAGGGTGTTTTGGATTTCGTGGACTCTAGCTGCAAAGGTGCTTTTGCCAGGAGGCACACCGATCTGTGCTGACTGGTTCCATCAATGGAAATAACGTCCCACTTTCGACGCCAATTATTGTAGTCGTTGTTCCAATCAGCCAAATCCTCGTGAAAAGACCAAACATGGAAGGGCGCAGAAGAAGGTCCTATATAGTAAAAAGGCCGATGTCAATTTACAACCGGAACACGGGATCTATGAATTAAGCAATTAAAAACTATTAAGCAGACCAAAACCACTCTTTTGGATGGGCAGAAATACGTTTTGACCAGGGGAGATGAATTGATTGATTTCGAATACACTCGCAGTAAGAGCTCTAAGTAACATGCTTCAAGCCTTGTACCGGTACATGAGCACGAAGGCGTGAATGCCTCGGGCTGATGAGAAGTCGGGGATTAACATTACATCCAGTGAGAAGCATCAGGAGTCAATTTGGGGTATAAGTTGCGCGAATCGCCCAGTCAATGAACTTTTCATTAGTCGAATAGGCAGGGGAAAATTGGGAACCCAAGCCGGAGGGGTCCAAATAAGAAGAAACTCGAAGATCAGACGAAACTCAACTGAAAAAACGGGAATCCATGAATGATACAGACCAAACAGCTTAACCGTCGTTTGGAGGCTTTAAGACCATGCACAAGACGCCTTGGGTAACCACCAAGAGATTCCAACGTCCTTAAATGAACAAAGAAGCGTGATCGAGACGCGACTTCTTAGCCCAAAGACGGCACTGCAGATTACCAGGGATGCGATACACACTCCATCTCAGCCACCCGATTGTTCGTGCTAACTATTAGAGTTTTGTCCGACGAGACGTGAAGAGGTGGGGGAAGAGGGCCTCTCAGATAATGGAAGACTGGCTTGTTCGAAAGAGAAATTGGAACACAGGCTAAATTTCTCCCCAGTGACGCTTAGCCAGGAATAAGACTGCTGAGCCTCACTTAAGGATTGGTGAGAGCGGGAGTTTCATCAGCGGTGTCCACGAATCTCTTTAAAAAACCGGAAAGGAAATTTTAAGACCAAAGTGGAATAATGTGGCGGCGAGAACTCGAAATCGGACTTCATATGGAATAGCTGAGAATGCACTGGACTCGAGATGACTATTCACAAATATTAAATCAGTTTTGAGGAAATCAATCTGGCCGCTGTACGCAAGACCTAAAATCTCAAACAGACGCAGAGGCATTAAAACAAATATGCACCCTTCTTGACGTTGCATTAATGCAAGAGAGGCCGAGTTTCTTGATGATTCACTGTCGATAGGTTGTCCAAGTGAAATACGATACTTCATGGTGAGACAACGCATACGGACGCTCGTCGGAATCCTTGGACTCCACAAACGCGCCTGAACATCAGCCTCGACGGCAGGACCTTCCTCGCCTATCCAGGGTGCAAGTTCATCTTGGTCCGTTACGGCCATGGACTTTCTTAGTAAACAAACGATACCACCTTGTGAAGGAATCGACGTGTCAACATGCCACTTTTGATCCCAATTATTGCCATCATTTGTCCATCCACTGAATCCCCGATCAAAAGTCCACACATGAAACGGCGTTGGTGGGTCTACACAAGAAAAGGTTTGGTGTTAGGGTATCAGCGGGATGCCCGGAGATCGATGAAGATCTATCCCAAGCCAAGCCAGACCTCCTCTATGATGCAAGAGTGATGGAGCGTATCTGGCTTAAGGTATGTGGCACTTATACCTCATCATGATGATTTCCGCACGCAGGTGTGATTCCAGATTGCGACATGTTTTTAAGTCCAACGGAAGACCTTGTTATCAGCGTCGTCCATTAAGGCTTCCCGGTTCTTCATAGATTGCCCAGTTAACCAAACCTTCGGAATCCGGTAAGGTCAAGATTTATCGAAAGGGAGTTCCACATGTTGCGCGGTTAGCCTATTCATAGATTTGCCCTGACCCTCCACCAGGTTAATGGCTTACTTTTTACAGAGCGCGACCATTACAACTGGGCTAAATTGTTTCAATAAAGATACCGGTCATCTCAAGAAAACACACGTGACAGTCATCTGACTTAGAGCAATTTTGAAAAAAAATTTGTGACCAGAGGGAACAATGTCCACAAAAACTTGGAAACAACACCCTTCACTGCGTTGCAACAGAGCGAGAGTGACGGCCTCTGATCGTAAATCAGTTATTTGGGCTCCTCCGAGAGACATTGTGTAGAACAGGGTGATGCACTGCATTGAGAGCTTTGAAGGAATTTTGCGGCTCCAGAGTCGAGCTTTGACATCGACTGAGATCAACTGCTCATCGTTCTCTTCCCCAATCGCCCAAGGATCCACATCTTCCGATTTCACGTGAGTCGAAGCTTTCGGAAAAAGACAGACCGAACTGCCACCATCAGACTTCTCAGTAATCCACTTCTGGTCCCAATTATTGAGATCGTTTACCCATCCATCAAAGCCGTTTTCGAAGTCCCACACGTGAAACGGACTAGGAAGTTCTACATACACAGAAAAATGACCGCCGTTAGAAGTCTCAAATAAGAGGCATTACCGCCTCAGCTGCCGACAATTATGAGATAACTTAGTTGCAGCAGAACTCTACATAGAAAGTGATTTGATGACCATTCTTATAAACTGGATTTCTGAAGCACCTATCCATCCATCTTCATCTGCCCCGTTTTTAAAAAATATCGGAACTGCGTTGTGCATCGGCTCGCAACCCAAGGCGAAGCATTTCAATTCAAATATTGCGACTCCAAAGTTGACCTTTACAATTGACACTGATAGATCGTTTTTAACCTCGACGTTCCTCAGTTGCCCAAGAGGGAGATTTCAGAAATAAACAGGCACGGATTGCTTTCGATAGACACGGAGTTGACATCGTGTGACTTCTCCACGATCAATTCATGGTCACAATTACAGAGGTTGACTTTGAAACTGCATATTTGGGATAATCCAGAAGCCCATAACTAGAGAATAGACGACAGTGCAGAGGGACGAATTAAGACAGCGGGCCATGTGTGACGCACACACAAATCGAAGATAATACCAGTTAGAAAGGATTAAAGAACCATATGCACCCCTCTTGACGTTGTAACATGGCAACGGAGACAATATCCGACTGAGAGCCAATGAATGCGTCACTGCCGAGAGAAACCTTGAAAAGCAATGTGATACACCTTATGCCGAATTTGGCTGGGATTTTGCGGCTCCACAGCCAGGCCTTGACATCCTCCCCTTCCCCTCGGCTCGGTGAATGGTCCTCAATCTCCCAAGGATCCGACACTTCAGTCTTTAACGGAGTTAAAGGTTTTCGAAAGAGGCACATCAAACCATCACCGTCGGCACGATCCACAGTCCATTTCAGGTTCCAGTTATTGGCATCATTCGCCCATCCACCGACATCCTTGTCGAAGTCCCACACGTGGAACGGTGTAGGAGAATCTGTATGGAGAAAACCGTCCACCATTAGAAAGGCGTAAGGCATTGTGAACAGAAAAAATAATCATCGTCCGCTCGAAACGCTGGATCAGGACACGAAATAATCTATAGGGAATCAAAAAACCCAACAGGGCTCATATTGGTGTTGAGGAAGAAAGACGGCTTTACGGCTTGATTGATATGCACTTGAAAGGAAACAGGAAGATTGTTCTTAAATTGGAGGAACTTACGAATTGTAAGAACAGTACACAAACAATTGACCGTTTTTAAAACTGCAAGAAGGGGTACGATTACGTACCCTTAAGGACTTGCTTTCGATTTCAACTTTTACTATCGTCAGGCATTAATAACCCACATCGGAGTCCTTAAAGATAAGACAAAAGGAGCAAGGACAACACAGTAGAAAGCCGAGAAAAGTGAACGAATATGTGAGAAAATGTGTTGTTATCAAATCTTGAAGATGCGAAGACGTAACGGCGAAAGTGTCAGTCGAAGGACCCTCTCTAAGACCAATGGGTCATTCCGAAGATCAAGAGATGCGCTAATGCGAGCGCTCTGGATGGTGGAAAATTACGCGCCAGACAACTGAGATCAAAAACTTAAATATCACGTCCAAATCAACGAAGGCTTGAAGTAACAGCAACCTGCTGTGTTCTTGAGAGAACGCAGAGTCCAAAGAAACATGGTTTTCATCGAAATGCCACGCGTGCAATGACTCGGGATGGAATGTTTAGAAGCCAAGCGGAAATGAAATGATTGGAGGACACATGATTAAGATATGAAAATCGACATCATCGGCACTAATTTAGGCAACGGCTAATCACTTTTCCTGGTGTTGCAAAATGCTGAGACCATAATCCACGAGGTCCCCAGAATCAAGGTCGACAAGGTAGGCCATTGAGACGCAGCGCATCCCAACAGCGGCTGGAATCGGGGGACTCCAGAAACGAATTTTCGCACCTTTGACAGGTGCTGCATCCTTTTCGCTGTTCAGCGAAAGCCAAGGCATGTCACCGGTGCCTTCGTCTAACTCAATGGGCACATTTTTCAAACAGACGGCTCCATCAGTAAGTTGCCATTTCTGATGCCAATTTGCAGCGTCATTGACCCATCTACCAGAATTTTCATTGAAAGTCCACACGTGGAATGGTTCTGGAGGAGATTCTGTGGGAATAAAACGAAAATACCCAATAGCAGACAAAGAAAAAAAAGACGCAGATCGAAAAAATCGCACCACTGCTAAGATACACACTAACCAAATCCTTCCGAAACGGTTTGCAAAACACACCGGAAAGCGACTCTCCATGCAGTGGGAGCCGATAACTACCATCAGTGGAGGTCTTCGGGAGAGCCACTCTTCTTAAAGCTGAAAGAGTTTCGGTCGAAATAACTCATAGAAGGGGGTCAAACTAGCCATTTTTCACTCCTGCAGAAACCTAAGTCAATTGATCTCTTGGTCGGGCGTACGAATAATCGTTATAGTGTTGCTGCCACGTCCGCCTTTAGAACTATGGAATCCTTTAGTATTCGGCTCCATCAGATTTCTGAAACGCCCGCAAAAAACAGATGGAGTTGCATAAACCGATGCCGAAATTCACGCCGACTGCCTGTCGGGTGCCCAGCCACCAAAAGTCATTCAGAACAGCTCGGATAAGTGACGAAGAAAAGGATGAAACAAGACCCACAACATTCTCAGAATTCCTGAAGAACATGTCAAAGACACTTATCATGACCAAGAGGTAGGCAAACGCCAAAAAAACAAAGTAATTTAAAAAAAGATCAGACACCCTTCTTGTCGTTGCAGCAGCGACAAATTAGCGGATTTGTCCATCTGATAAAGCAACGTAAGGCAACGCATCCCAGCTGACGCGGGAATAAGAGGGCTCCAAATTCTACCATGAGCTGGATCATGGGTTCTTTTCACCGTTTTACTCGAAAACCACGGCAGTTCCTCCTCGACCTGAACAGGAACACCTGTGAGACAAACAGCACTTGTGTGGTGACTTTCCAACCGTGTGATTTGCCAGTCTTGCCGCCAGTTGTTGGCGTCCGGCTTCCAACCCCCAAATGTGTTTTCGAAGGTCCAAATATGCATCATTGAAGGGGGCTCTATAGGAAACAAAAACAAATGGGATTTCGTTTCTCGGATGCTGAAACTAATTCCTCTTTAAAGGCAATACTAGGCCTCAAAGACACCCATTTAGGTCTTAGATACAAAGGGCGGCATAAGGAGTCCCAGCGGGCACAAACAAAATCCGACT
Source organism: Mesocestoides corti (assembly GCA_900604375.1). NCBI lineage: Eukaryota > Metazoa > Platyhelminthes > Cestoda > Cyclophyllidea > Mesocestoididae > Mesocestoides > Mesocestoides corti. Next base: position 32,537 of record UXSR01005377.1, on the reverse strand, counting down.
AAAAAGGAATTAAACAGAAGTTCTCGCGGTGCAGAAGTAGACTCCACAACTGGAATCAGATTTCTTGGTGGCCGGAAAATTGTATTGTTTTCAGGGAACATTGATGAAGCCATGCACTGACGGATTCTACTAGCACATTAATTCCCCATTTGTAGCAACAGCTGTTTGCATTTTGACCAACCCACTAAAAACCAGATAGACGGGTGGGATTCGGAACGCAACCTGATCCAACGAAATGAAGGACGATAGCAGAACGTTTAGACGGTACTTAGGGCCGCAAGAACAGTGTGATGAAGGCTCAAGATACTTGCAAGAGTAAAAGGCCTGAGAATGTCGGGAAATTAAAAAAAGGACTCAAAAGTCATAGGCACCCCTCAGTCCGTTGAAGCAG
>UXSR01005377.1:0-31581 GCA_900604375.1 Mesocestoides corti | reverse complement strand
AATGATTTCCAAAACTCCCGCCACCGCATCCAACCGATCACAAAACAGTGCGAAAACATGGCGAGGGAGAAGGGCCGCACACTTCCGGTGCTTTAAGACCACACTTCAAAAACTTTTGTTGTCGCAGCATGATTATGCATCATAAGCACAGATCAATCACATGGGCCTCGGCTGTGTACAATGACGCGCTGGAAACCAGGGGCAAATATGACCAGCTAGATTAGGCCCTAATACCACAACTAGAAGAAAGGTCAAATCAGCACCCTTCCTGTCGCTGGAGGAGAGCGAGACTCGCTGAGGATTGTACATTTGCCCGACGACCCAGATGAATGGAGAATACGAAAGATAAGCACTTCATTCCGATCGCACCCGGAACAGAGGGACTCCAGAGACGAGCATTAATGTCAACGTTGGATGACGTTCTCTTTTCAGAACTACGAAGACTGGGAATCCAGAATGAGCCCTTCTTTCCAGTTTGTCTGGCCTTTGTTGACAAGCACAGAGCTGACTGTTCCCAAGTCCACTCAGAATTCTGTGTATTGGCATCGTTTTTCCAGCCGCAGAATTCACCGTCGTCGAAGGTGCAAACTGCGATCGGTTTTGGCGGAGCCACTAGCAAGTTGAGGGCGGAAAAGGAGAGAAATAGGCCTCAGTAGGGTGGAAAAATGACCGAGTAGACAATTAAAAAGGAAGATGCACTGAGTGGTGTAATATTTAACTGTACCTGGTACAGTGTTTAAGTTTGCCTTCACACAACCTCAAAGGCACATCTTGACGCAACTTGGGCCGTCTCATGACTGTATCACAATGCTTCCAATGTAGAGGGAAAACTCAACACGAGGAATGAACAAGAGACAGGCTGTTGCCAGAAGCACCTGAAACCTGATAATGTGGAAGCTGCAAAGACACTAGACTTTGGGCAACTTTGATCTTCACAGTCCTAATAACCGATTTTCCCACTATACTAAGAAAGGGAATTAATTGAGAAGAAAATGCGATAGTAAGCACCCTTCTTGACGCTGAAGTAAAGCGAGAGTGATGGGAGAGCCAATCGGTTTAGGTAGTTTTCCGCGTCCAGGGTCGATTGAGTACACGAAAGCGATGCACTTCAATCCGAAAGCAGCATTAATGGGGGGGCTAGCAAAACGAACACTGATGTCCTTCTCGGGTTTCCGTTGTCCCACAGGGAGACTGGGAAGCCATGAAGACACCTTTTTGGGAGAACGTGGAGTTCTGGCGTTGAGACAAAGAGAAGCCCGCTCAATCCCCCACTGATGTTGCCAGATGGCTCCTTCATTCGACCAATCACAGGTCTCCCCATCGTTGAAGTGGCACACGGCAAGCGGGCTGGCGGGCTCTAGCGAGAATGAGGGAAATAGAGAAAAGAACTGTTCCGCTCTTTCAATCTCATGCTCTCCGTTTTGAATGGCGTTTCCTGCACCTCTTTGAATAATAAAAACCTACCAGTTCAGCAAATCGGACACACTGAGTAATGTCAGTATGACCTCACAAATGCTAAGGCTTGAGAAATCAGTGGACAATTTCAAAGAGGCCCCACGTTAGGGACTTATTTACCCAATACTACTCTGCCGTCGACAAGAATGTTGTAAATCGAACCTGACTTCAAGGAAACCTCAAAAAAAGCTACGGATGGAGAAATGCGCGAAAAGGTTTCCCCTCTTGCAGAAGAAGCGACCTAGTACTGTCACATTTGCCTCATTCGACACACAGATGTAAAATAAAAAAAAACTACAAAACATGAGGAGTCTATTCGTGAGTTAAAAAAACTTCGCAAACGAGTTAGGACGGTCACCTAGAAAGGCTCGTATTTTCTTGTAGCCGCTAGAAAAAAGAACCATCGCAATCTTTTGCATCTTTTCAATCAACAAGCAAACAAATGGATGCGCATCGTAATGTATTGTCTACCGATATTATTAGGTGTCTGGTTCGTTCAGACGTCTGTAAGCACGAAAGTTGAAGTCGGACGACGCACGAGAGGCGTGAGGACAGACGTGTAGAGATGAAGTGTAAAAAATGAAAGTGAAGCAAAGAAATGCGGCGACCGCTTCCCATCGTCTGCACACAAACTGAACAACTGACAAGTCAACAAAACACCAGTGAAAGATCTGGAAACCGCAATTTCGGGCTGACTCATCTGAGTCGAATGACGACAACATGAGTAGGCCGGCTACACCTAGTCACGTCGAGCTTCTGCTGCTTGTCAAATAAATAGGGCGATTCGGATGCTGGAATGTCCACTCGACAGTTATCGAGGTTCCTGGATTGCCAAGACGTCCGATTCGCGAACTCGAGGCAAGAAGATAATCAAAAGCTGACGAGTAAAATCGGGCATAAACAAACACAGATAATCACCCTTCTTTTCGTGTAAGCAGGGTTAAGCTTGGTTCGCCCCTAACCGGCCCCACACGTCTCCCCAGGTGGATAAAGTAAGTAAGAGAGAGGCATCGAAGACCGAGAGAGGAGGGCACATTGGGACTCCAAACACGAGCTTGAATGGGAGTTTGGGGGGCTTTAGAGTTTGTGATTTTGACATCGTCTGCGAACCAGGAGGCCCCTTGGTCTACTGGCTGCGGCGCCTTTGTGGACAGGCAGAGGGTGGGCCAGTGCGCGTCTGGAAGTGACGGCTGACGAGAAGAGACCAGAAACCAACGGGTGTGCCAATTGGCTTGATCGTTGGTCCACCCACACATTCCCTTGTCAAAACTGCACTCCGCCCTGGGGCGTATGGTTCCGGCTACGGGAAGGGGTTAAACGGGCCTGCATAAGATAAACTAGCTCACGATCGAACTACCGAACAAATTGACCCAGAAAGAACACAACACTGACCTTACATAATTTCTAAAATATCATCGAAAATGTATGCGAGTATCCCAGAAGGTGCCTATTGGAGCTAAGGATGGTTGCATGGAGGCTGGAAAATAACACAAGCATGCTTCATAAAAGTAAAAAAAGCAGGGAATGGTAAAATCAATGGTTTTGACGAGCACGATGGGTTGGAATTTTGTTAGGACTTGGAGAAAACAAATCTGGAAGTCGAGACAAAAGTAAGCCTGTCCAACAAGATGCTCGACAAAATCAATAAGCTTTGAAAAATGACGGAGAAAGTAAACCTTCACGATAATTCAAAAACTCAAATTCAAAGTGGGTCAACGAAAGGGACACTCTTGCAGGCTCTTTTACACCCCCTTCCTTAAATTAATAGGTCGAAATTCCCGAAAAAGCAAAAAAATTGTTGGCGATGACATAAAATGACATAAAGACGATAAAGTCACATCCTCAATTTCGACAACGACACAAAATGCTGGAGCAGATTTTACCGGTTCCCGAATTCGAAACTGTGACAGCTTTCTATTTAACCAAATCCCAATTTGTGGGCTGATAAATCCGAGCATTTGTGGCAGAGAACATCGGGTAGTTTAGAAAAAAACGACTACATTAATAATTTACTAAAGTTGCATTTATAGGTCACATCAGTGGCATTAACATAATTTGTTTAAATGGATTAAAGTAAAAGCAGCTGAGGCGGCTTGGCAAATACAACAATAAAGTAGTCAAATAGCACTTGTTTTTTGGACACAGATTTCGCTACCTCTTTCAAAAATATCCCTGACTAAGGCATTGTCCTTTACAATTTGAAAATACAAGTAACAGAGTATGTATTCAGAACAGAAAAGTTTTACATAATGCCGGTCAGAATCATTGGCATAAATGCACTATGCATTATCACAAAAATCTAGCTTATCAATAATTTGAGTACGTTAATAGTTCCTAGTAAAACGATTTGGAACCCTCCAAATCGTAATAAATAGTTTTCAGTGGTTTCATCATCGACTTTCAATGACGACGATGTAATAGCGCGTATAAATACTGACAAATGAATTGCATTCAGTTTGGTGGAAGCATTCATGATCTATAACCAAAGAAGAACAACTGATGTGATCATTGTCTGAAGCAGTAATGCGATCAACTTGCTGAGATCACAAATCACATCTTTTATGCGACGGGGAAGCAGGATGTTTAGAAAGAACAAACGGTACGTTGACGAGCAATATTTTCAAATTAGAGATGATCAGTACCGCTCATTTCGAAGTCGCATTCACTGACCTAATCGATTTTACTCCTATGAGCATTTTTGTGTACCTAACAATTAAAACTAGCCATTTCTGCGGAATTATTCAGTTCTGGAAGATTAGAAACCGACTATTATTAAAAGAGGAGACGATACTGTGTCCAAAAAACTTAGTTAATATCAACAAATAAAAGAATATTTAATTGTGATTTACCTGAAGCAGAAGCCACATTCGCAAACACCATAACACACAGAATAGACACGATCTAAAACGAAAAAAATTAGGTTGCAGAACACTAAGTAAGTGAACACGACAAGCGGTTCAATAAAGATAAGTTACAAAATAGAAAAGCTAAAATAGTGGCATAAACAAAAACCTTTAGTCGAGGCAATAGTAAAGTCAAAAAAGACAGAAAAGTGACTTGATTATAGCATCAGGGACAAAGGGACGTAGTTTAATGACGAAATTGAAAGCAACTTCAGATAACTCGAAAAAGAAGCTGAAAGTGAATCCCTTCAAAAAAATATCAAGTAACACTCTGATAACTGCTTATTTGACCACACGGCTTTACACGTAGGAGATAAGAAATGCTTCATATTACTGTATGTACACATGTGCAGGAATTACACTTTAAAATCAGTGGTAACAAATGACTTTAATTTAGACATGTAATAAGGACAAGAGAATCAAGAGGTAAGTCTAGATGCATTAAGTTTCTTTTTAAAAAGCCAAGGTAGAAATTAGCAACCTTATAGACATTATTTACGTAATATCTCTCAGTTGATTCTTATCTCAAGAAAAACCAATTTTGTTTATAGCAATGTTTGACACACAAAACAGACTAGAATAATTTGGCTAATGAAAATAGATATTCTTATCATCATTACAGTTATATTACACATGTTTTTTGTATACTCTTACACTGAAGTCGTGGATCGGAAAGTTTGACATAATATGAAACCAACTATAATGAAAAATGTAAACAAAAGAAATTCATCAACGCGCAATAAAATGCTACTTCAGGAACGAAAAAGCCTTCGACACTAAAAACCCAAACTACGATGTGGATACGGAACTTTAAAATACTTAAAAAATGTAAAATAGCCCCCGTCTACTTTAAAAAGTGCAGTGAATTCAAGCCAAATTTTCACCACTTCAGGTAATGAGCAGGTATCTTCAGGACAGGAAACTGCAGAAACCAGAACACAATATTAATGTTATAGGAATTGAAGTGACCACATATATGTTACTTACGTTAATCATGTTTCTCCAGTAAGCCTGATCAAAACCCACAAAAGTCAGGAATCTAGAACACGCGGTGCCTTCCCGAGATCTACCAAACAAAGCATTCAAGGTTAACAACAAAAGCCTAATACAAAAAAATTGCCAAAAAGTCACGTTTCCTTAATTTTTACAAAAATTACAATTAATCATTGATTTACAGTTATTTCTCGACCTTCTTTTTATTATTTAATTTTGTAATCCTGCTTATAAGCAAGTAAATTTTATCGCAATCTAAGATACATTTAAACCTTTGACAGCAACTCAAAATTATAAAACTTGTCAAAATGTAACCGTTTATTACACTTCTACGTCCAAAAAAATACATTTTTCTCCAAAATTTTCAAATACATAGTAGGAAACATTACAGCATCAATCGAAAATATGCTTTAAATAACTCACGAAAAAATTATTAATTTAATATCCGTAATAAATAGCAGCATTATGCATTATTGCAGAAAGCTAAATGCATGGAATGTATGGTTAATCGAACTTATTATGACAAATTGAGTTAAGTGGTAAGTAACCAATTAAAGTTCGTACGAAATCGATATTTCCTTTAAAATATTAAAATGCACTCGTTTACTTTTAATTTTTTTTAAATTAAAGCTCTATATAGGCGAATTAATTTAGCCACAGGTAAAGGAAAACTTGAGTTTCGACAAAAAAATATTTTGTGTTATCTTGATTGTTTAGTATCAAATGGAAATCCTTATTGCGTTAACTGTAATCGATACCACTAGGGTTATTATTACAAAAAAACTTTGCATAAATCCATAATACCAGACCTAAAAGGTTTAAATCGAAAAACTTACAAGGTTGTCTGATATTTGTGAATATGATGTATAACTGGAAAGCTGTTTTAAAATAGCGGTCAAGATAAATATCGTATTATTTCAAAATCTATAATTCGCCTATAAATGCACATTTCTAACAATGTAAAGTGGAAACTCTCAGAGATAGAGCTTCTCTCAAAATAAAAATGTAGATTTAAGAAAGCGCGCAAAAAATTAATCTATTTTAATCCTAGAAGCAAAACATCCTAAATTATGATTTCCGGTGCATCATGTATAAATTAGCATAGGTCTTAAATTTTTTAAAATCTTAAAATTGAAGAAAAACTCTAAATACGCAAACTTATTGCTGACTATCTAATATTAAGTGGAAACCTTAGTATTTTTGAACTAATATTAATTAATCAGGTAGCGTTAGTGGTAATTAAACTTTCTTGACAAAACCAAAACAACCCTGTTGTAATACACAATTTTATTTCTAATCCAAATTCATGGTTTTATTAGTTTTATTCGCATTTAATTTGTATTTGCAGGAACGAGTCATTTGTTTGCTATGTGTTCAATTAATTCCAAGTCAATTTAAATAGCAAGCATTTTTACTTTTTATTAGCAATTTTTTTGTAATGTGAGAAAAAAAATTGTAGTTTGCTATAAACATTTTGGTTTTGTTTTACTTTATGAATTTTGACTTTGATAATTTAAATTCATATTAGAACCCATTAGTCTGGTCGTTCATCTGCTTGCCGCATGCGTCTGTCTTTAAGCTGTGTCCTCGAACATGGCATTATTAATTCAGCCTGTTGTTTAATTCATATTTTGTAGACTGGTAGTTTAACGGTTAAGTGTGGACAATATTTTGTTTTTCATTGTTTCGATGTCATAGGTGAGGTTATAAAATTCTTCCCTTAGAAATCCTCTCGCCTTTCTGTTTTCAACGGTTGTCTGTCTATGTAGAATACTATGATGAAATTAAGGTCTGATACCACTAACTTTGCTCATGCGCCTAAAAACCTCTTCATTTTTGAAATACGAATTTTGGACATTACTTTCTGTGTTACTGTCGTTTATTTAACGTAATTGCTTGTTCAAATCTGCCCACCACTTTGTCATTTTTCTCGTATGCGTTGGTTTTCTGCCTTATAATCCATCTGACACATTTCGCCAAGTTTTGGATTTGCTAGTAGTGGATACTTTTCCAAACATCGCTACCCGAATCGCTTGCAAAAATCTTAAAATTCTTACTGTGTCAACGAAATCCGATTCGCAGGTTATTTGCTTGAATTGAACTGTCTGCTGTATTCTTGCGCTTGTTTCTGTTAGTGAAAATTCCTTGGACGTTTGCTATTGATGACGTATTTGCAAATGTCCCCTGAACCTTTGGTTTGTTTTGTATTCAAGATTGGATTGCATCGCTTTATAGTGTGTAGTTTACATTAATTCAAAATGACGCCTCTTGATCAGTTCTGTCGGTTCTAACAATTTTTTGGGTATTTGGTCGCAAAGGACAATTTTTTTAAATCTTGGAGGGCCCATGGTTATTCTTAGTTTTTGAGGTGCTTTTAGTGTGTTCATGTATGTTAACACAGAAAGTTCTATTAAAAGAAGCCATTAAGAAATTTTTCGCAGTAATTATGGATATCATGTTCCATATACTTAAGTTCATCTTTTTACAAAAAAAATCGAGTGTCATGTTGACCTCACATTTTAAATACACAAGATCTAATTCCTCGAATTAGTGCGACATCATGCCTTTACATTTCTATTGCGTCACGTCGTTATTCAAAATATAAAATTGTCTGCATTTTAATGTGCACATTTTGTAATACACTAAGACTGGTTTGTGTTCGTCTCCATTTTGTTTCAATTTCAAGACGGTTTTGCTTGCTTAAAGTGTTGTAAAAATATTAGGAAATTTTTGCCGAATCCCCACCAATATTTGCAACTTTCTGGGTTAGGCTAACCACATGACCAAATTCATTCTTCTTCGTCATTCTTGATCTTACTAGCATTTTTAATGAAAAGTAGCCTGTTATTCCTAATGGTTGGTAGATTATCAAATGTTATTCGTTGCATAAAAACCACATTTAAAGTCACTTTATGCTGCTATTGTTATGAGAAATTGGACACAAAACTTGATTATCCTATTTTCAGAGATAAAAGGATTGTATGCTTTCTCAGGTCATTTTTACATCGAAAAGCGGTTTTAATAGGATGAGGCAAAAAATGTCAATACATCACATTATCTGTACATTTTTCGCTATTGCCTACGTGTTAATGCGATTCATCAAAATTCGCCTAATTTAGTATCAAATCAATCGTCAAGCCAAATCTCCAATCTTTCACTGTTGTGAAATTTTGTGCCTCAATTAATTTGGAAGCCAAATGTATTAGTCTGTCCACATTGTCTGTATGCGTCCCAACTCACACGAGCAGTGTTCATTCGGTTTTAATCGTGCTACAAATCGAGGCGCTCTCGGAGATCGCTTCGCTTCTGTTCAGTGGCGTTGCTCATAATTGCAGATGCTAGTCGATTGCCTGTCCTCACGGTTTCACTGTCCCATTACGCGTAAATCATCGTTCTCCAAGGATGGAAGTTCTGCTTGAAATGCTGCGTTATTTTCTTATCTCTGTCTTCATTCCTATCTACTCCTAAAATCTACCTGGAGACTTTGTATTCGTGAGTGCTCAAGCATTTCAACCGCGCTTTCAATGCACCGGTGCTTTTGTCTCCGTTTACTTCAACAGTACCATCGCTTCAGTCATTTAAATCTTGACAAACTTTGTCAACAAGTGGTATATTTAATTGCAATATATTTAACGGGTCAGCCCATCTCTCTTGGTGTTATTTTTACTTTAAATTCGCACCTAAATAGCGTTCATAAAAGTCAGTTGTGTGGCTGGAACGTAACTCTTCATTAGAGGCAGCAGTTTTGTTTGCAGTATCGTAGATCACACAGATTAACTGAGCCACATCCGCAAGTATCACTGCAGATCAAATCACAAAAGCAGCTAGCGGAAAAATGCGGATTTCGCCAATTTGACAATTTTAGAGTCAAGAGCATGGAATGTTTTAGCTATCAAGTGAAAAATGGCAATCTTTTGAAGTAAAAGGTCTGGCATCTAAACCTCAAAAATGCTCCAGAAATGAAACAGAAAAGTGAGCAACTTTATCCAAGCCTTGTGGTTTTAGCTGTATGCGGACGTCGTGGTTTTTGCTACGGCGTAGTTGCCCCATCAAACGGATCAAACCAATCTTACTGTTAGAATGCCATCTCAAGCAAGTCAAAATAGCACCTACAAGCGTGTTTGGCTAGCTTAAGTGAATACCTCAAATAGTAACTAAAATTACTTTGATTCACTTAATCTTCAAAACTGATTTTGTTGAGCCAGTGTACGAGGCTCTTTTCGTTTTCTAAGACTAGCACAGGTTCTTTTGTGCTGCGTAGCTACATCGTCTTCAATGTTGGTGGTGGCAGCAGTTTTTTAGAATATAAAGTGCCTTCGGTAATCGAACTTACTAGTTCCGGCTAGTCTCGCGTCGTTGAAATCCTTCTGATGAATACCATGTGCAGGAAGGTACGAGGAAAATACCATTCTGCATCCATTACATGGACTGGGCATCCCAATGCGACCTCTGTATTGCCGCGGACTGTTACGCTTCTCAAAAGTCTTGTATTGGCGGACACGAATGCACGCATGTTTCTTCGATTATCATCAGCAGTTATCGATTTAGAAATCCATCCGTGGGTATTGCCAAGTCGCCTTATTGACTCCTTGGCCGGTCTCGTTTTGATCCCGTCTGCGCGATTTCCTTATCATGCAAATAAAACTTACTTCCAGTTCTTACCGGTATTTCGTTCCTGGTGTCTGGCAACTGCTGGATCCATGTCTCATCGATAATTTTTCTAACCTTTAGTGAATAGCAATGAATGTAGACTCCACGCGAGACCCCCGACTTGCAAAAGATGTCCAGAAAGAAAGCAGTAAACTATCTAGTCGCCCTCGCGTAAGTTTAACGCTCTTGAAACTTCTTGTCGACCAATCGTCATCGCCTCAAATAGCGCACTGTTCGTGGATCGAAGCTCACACAAAGCAGGCCTCTGCTGTTCCCACATCGCCTTTACTTTGTTTCGAGTCTACTAATTCTGATGCAGGGGAATGCACCGCAGTTGCGCCATATTCCTTCATCCAAGGTCACTTTATCAGTGTCAATTCAAGACCGGAAATAGTGCAGGAGCAAGTATCTTTCAAGCCCTACATTAAAAATGCGCTAAAGTGTATGCGCACTTAGTACATAAAATTCAAGCTCGCAACCCATTTATTACCATTGTTAGCCGAAACTTTACAGTGACATTTGTCTAATTACACGATCTATCAATTTAGTCGCTGAGCATTCATAATTAAAGGCAACAATGCCATTATACCGTCGGTATTTCATAACTCTTAATGCTTGTGAACCAGCACACTTATCAATGACAAATGTGAGAACTCCCAGAATTCACCCTTCCTTAATACCACTCGTGTTATTAAGGAATGCAGTCTTCTAATAATAATCAGTTGTTTTGAAACCTCCCTTGATTTGATTTCAAGCCTAGGCGATAATGTCTCCATAGCATTTTTGTGTGTTGTGGGAAGGAGTTTGAAAGAACTCTCATGAATGTTACTGCATCATTATTGGTAGTGACGGATCGAAGTAATGGCGACCTCTGAATAGAGCGAGGCCATTTTGCATGAATTTCGGCTCTTGTTGGGGTTTTTGCTGTGTCCACTGACTTGACAAATATCATACTAAGAGTCGTTTGTTATTCATTTGCTATGATCAATTTCAGGTATTGGCTGGATAGGTAATTCATGATGTCTCGTTTTATTTCTCGAATTATTTTTTTGTGTGTGAACGTCCCAGCTATTTTTCTCCTTAAACTTCCCACTTATCACAATTTTGGTCGCATGCACTCCCAGTACGTGGTCCGGTTTATTTTTGCATGACACCGTCTGGCCAATGGCGGTGCAGTAGTCATTGGAACCACTCGCTTTTCAAGCTGCTTATTAATTGAAAGGCACTATTTGGTGAAGATGTTTCCTAATCTTTGATATCTTCACAAGGAGCCGTGGGAGACGATTCTTGACAATCACATAAACTCCCATATGATGTTCTCTAAAACTCCATCGTTGTTAAAATCTGTTCACATTCTTGGGAAACTCGGCATCAATGTATTGTCAGTCTCTGAATTTCACCGACGATCTTCTGGATTTTTGACACTGAAACACACTGTGAGACACACTAGAGTCCTTTACTAACGTCATCAATTCACCAAATCCTGCTTCCTTTGTCGCCAGAGAGTAACGTCGAAGTACTGTTAACTTTGTGAAGTTATTTGATGCTGTTTGTTGTCACAGGACACAAACTTTGAATGTTCTTTCATGGAGTGCTGTAATCGGATGTTATGTAAAAACTTAATATCAAAGTTCTCACGCAAGAACTTGTCTGTAGTAAAATGAAGATACACTCAGAAACCACAAAATATTCCTCCGGATGTGCATATCGTTCAAAACAGAACTTCAAATTTTCGAAAATTCTGCCACTAGCAATCCTATTAAATGTAATGAAGTCAGTCCTGGTCATTCACAAAGTTGTGTTTTGTAATTGTTTGTAAATTCTGTATTATTAGTTGAGATACAGTGCTCGCAACACAGCACTGAATTTAAACCACAGAAACGTTATCACAATGGTGCCTGATGTGTTAAAATGTATTACGTCCCTTACAATCATGGTTAAGCTCTTGAAATGCGGAAGTCGTCTTGTGTTAGCTCAGCACACACAACAAACGAAAGGCATTGGGTGCCATTGTTTGCACAGTACTGGGTAACACCAAACTGAAATCATCGCGGTTTGTGCATGGTGCAAGGTACTTTCGCGTGAGTTGTGGTCCATGCCGTACACAACCTCTGTTAGAGAAATGAATCTCACTTGGCTGAGTTTATCATTTGCCATTTCTGCTATCAAAAATAATACTCGATCAAGTCTTGATGCATGTAGGGTATTGCGATGCAAATTTCATCAAGTCCAGCTTTTTCTGAAAGGGGCATTCTGGCTTTGTAGTTTGTCGTGGTTTTCTGCAGTACGTAGTTAAACCCATTTGCAGCCCACCACTTTCAAACGTCGATGACGTGTTAAGTGCGCACAACTCAGGAGACTTCGCGACAAACCGTAAAAATTGTCAATGTATTTGGTGCGCGTGTGTTCATTGCCTCTAGAATCGGTGGCATTGCACGCATTTTACGAAGTTTCTACTAATTAATAACTGCTTTTCGCTGATCGCTATTCTTCTTGTTTCATTAACTGTGAGTACTGATTGTTGGTACTCCTAACGGGACGCGTAAAGCCCACGTTGCTTAGTTTCGTCTAGGTATCCTTCTGTCATTAAATTCAATCATTTAGATCAACTCCGACACTCCTCTGCTCGAATGTTTACGGTGCGTGCTGTAGGTTGTCAGATCGCAAATCTACTTGGTCTTTACACTTTCAAGATTGTTGAGTTCTATCTCTGCACCGCTTTTTTTTTCATTTTATTTAATGACAAAAAATTTTTTAGATTGTGAACAACACTCAGGCAATAATAACCATTTGATCCACGTTTCAACAAAATAATTTATTGTGACAAGTGAGCCTTTGTAAGGCTTGCAAACAACATTATCATCGTCTGCGGTTTTGGAATCGAAAAAGAATGTGTAAAAATTGTCTGCTCACCAATCATATGTTGTGTACAAGTCAACATACAAAAGGTTTGATCTAGCTTTTTTTAATGGAAGTTATTTCACCTGAGTGCCATATCTTACTAAACAACTCATCGCTCCAGAAACGCTAGTCTTGGCACTGCCTTTGATGCCTGTCTCCATTTGATTAAACACAAATTGAAGCAGAACGAAATATTGGTATGATTTCGGTTCTGATTATTTCCTTTGTAATTTTTAACTGGAGAATATCAATCATTTAAAATGTTGAGGAAGCCTGATATTCAGAATGGCTCATGAGATTACTTCGATTATTTCCTGAATTCACAAATGCCTTCACAAGAACTAGAAACTGGATCAAAATATTTTTCTAAAGTCTAATTAAAGCGAGCATATTTCAATTTGACAGGACATCTAACTGGGTGGTAACAGGCGCGAGTAAAATGCCACAAACACACGCAATCACATTTGCTTGTAATCCTTAAATGCATCAGACATATTTTCGTACCGCCTTAAATTCTGATCCGTTTTTGGGTTAATAGCTGTTCACCTGAAAATTAAAGGCTCACTAGTCAGCGGTGGAACGATTTAAAACTGGCGCAGAAGCAATCGCAGGTCGTCAATATTGGTCTTGTACGCTACCTCGGTTTGCATCAAATGCGGCATAAACATTGCCTCTAAAGATACTTTTTGTATCTTAAGTGTAGCGGTGTGGATACGAAGGTAGTTGTGCTTTATGAGTAAAGTCAGCTAGCAAAATTAATCATTCCACTTGGAAATAACTTAGATATTCCATAAAACTGCGTATCGCGGTGTGTATTCGCCAAACCCGAACCGTGTTCGTAGCGCTGCGAATGAAACGCAGCATGATTGTATGATTATTCCAAAAAGAACTTGGTGCCACTCGACCTTGTTAATATTTCTTAGTGGTATAAAGCTAAGTAACGTGGAAGATTTCACCCATCGACCCTGTAGCACAATATTTGCTTGTTTAACGATGATTTACTTCTAAACTAGTGGGAAGTTCGGCCAACCACGCTGCCGTATTTGTCCACAGGGTATTTTTTTTCTCGAAAAAACAGTCGAGCCGGAATTCAGCCGTGCAAATATTTAGTACATAGCTTTTGTAGTCAAGTGATGTTATCTGCTTCTCGTTCCCCATAGTGGGGGTCGCGGTTTGCCAGGGTCGCTGAATACCTGTTTAGGTATTGTCCAAAACCCAGATCTGAACTCAGTCCCACCAACTTTCATTGGCACGGAACACGTGTCTGTGTGTGAGTGTGTGTAAATATCAGGTTTTAATCAAGATTGAGAAACTGCTAATGCTTGTTGAACTGATTTGGTCCAATGCCATGAGTAGTGCCATTATTTGCGAATAATTCGTGTTTAATCGATACATCGATTGTAATTGTCTTCTGATTTTCCACGAACGGTCGTCCAATCAGAAGCCTACCACGCCCCGTCATTGTTTAGTGCATACACACCAGACCAATGAGAGCAGTTCACCAGCTTCAGAGGCTATTAACAGGAAATCGTTTTTTGCGTGATTCCATAAAATCCTTTTTTTATTACCTTGCCTCTTCACGATCAATTTTTCAGTCCTTGTTTGATGTTTTAGATTCTGTCTGTCTCGAGTTTGGGCAACAAACCTGCCGCCGAAAACGTAGGCAGTTTTACAGAGTCAATGGTTAAATCGAAGCCTGCGTTTGAGCGTATCCCTTGTGAGATTTCACTTTCTCTAAAAGTTTCTTCTATTCAGTGCCTTCTGGAATTCTTCAAGTGAACATAGCTCGCCAACCAGGCTCAGTACGTGCTACCTTGTCTCATCTCTTGACTGCTTGTGTTAAAATATGTTTGTTTATCGAACTTGATAGGCCTCTTCCATGTAGTTCAACCTGTTTATGAGTTCATCGTCCTCGAAGTTTAGGACGTTAGGTTTCGATGTGTATAGCAAGGCTTCCACTTTGATGCCCAAGCACCATAGCAAGACACCCTAACTTCCTATCTACCGTCGTGGTTGCTGGTGGTCCATTAGCATCATGTACCACTCTACCCAGGGCTCATGTTGAGCTCTTGAGTGGTTGGTGAGCAGTAGAGCTGCAGCACCACAATAGTACGCACTTGGCGTGACTTTTTGAGCCTGGCGACAAACGTCTTCTGTCAGACAGAGCATCGATTGGCAATCGAGTGGTGGGGCTAATCTGCCACTTTTCCCGTGCCCAAGTGTTTTTGTGTGGGTGCTGTAGGCTTCAAGCTAGGCTTCTGGAGCTACGTTTGATTCGTCGCAACTCACAAAAACGTCTCCCTTTTTTTGCAAATTACTATGTAAGGGTTTCAATTTCAACACTCTAGGTTAGTGCCACCCAAACATCGGCTATATCCCGTGTATTCTGTCTGAAACGCCCGGGTGTTATTTTGTCGCATATTTTCTGTTCGTTTACTTGCGAAATTGTTCCCCTGAAGTGCAAAATGTTAACACATTCTGGAAAATACATTGATCCTTCCTATTCCAGAAGTTCATTTCGCGAGAGGTCAATGGCTGCTTGGTTTTTTAGGTGTCATCGTCTGGGCAAGCAGCCAGACTAATTGCATCTCAGACACAACCATGTAAGTTTTCCCTCTCAGCTTATTTTGTTAACGTTTCTCCGCCGAAATTCGTGGTAGTCATGATCGGTACAGTTTTTAAGACCTTCGTGCTCCAATGACTCTCTTGTCTCCGGATTTTTGATCTTTTTGGGAATTTATTGAAACACCCTGAATCAAAATATCCAGTGTCATTATTTTCTAAGCTACGGAGCGATTTTCTAAATTATACGCTTTGGAAAATGCACTATTTCGGTCTGACTAAGATTGAATTTGAAAGCCGTTATCGTTGCCTTTTTTCTTGCTACTTATTGTGCCATAGATATTCAATACAAAATTTGTATAACATGATTCTGTACCTCAAAGTTTTTAGTTTATTGACAAAATATATCTCACAACTGGACCATCGGCCTTTTTACAAACGTGTTTTGATGTATCTATGATATTGGCAAAAATTGATCCGCCCTTGTTATCAGGCTGAAAGGATTTACTTAGATAGGACCTGATTTCTAAGAAAATCGACCGTGTGCCCATGGTTTGCATACTAGTAACTAGACTCACTTGGCAAGCGAGTAAGCGCGACTCAGTTGGCAGAGTGTACGGACGGCCCGTACTCTAGTCCCGTCGTTGTCTCTTTTTCTCGGGTACTCATTTTCAACGCACCTGAGACCCAATCAAAATTCGTTTGTAACAAGGTCGATATTCCCCTTTTCATTTTGTAATTGTCCCTTAATTCTTATTCTGATATTTGCTTTTTGAGGTTTAGCTTCAGACGAGGCGGCCCTGTATAACGCAGTGTATGCTGGAGACACCGATGAGGTCTGCCGAATTCTCTCCCTCCCGAACCCACCGAACTTGAACAAAGCCATTGAACCGCGCTACCTGGCACTCGCGGCTAAACGGGGTATGTCCGTTGTGGCTATGAATTCGATGTTTTTTGCTATCTGTCTTTGTTGATATGGAACCTTGTAACTGTGTGCAAATACATTTGCCCACAAACCTTGGATATTGCTCTCTACAAGCTATATTTAAACGTTTTCATAAGAAGCAGTGGGTTTATGGAGTGAGCTGTCACTTCATGTTCCCGTAATGGGTATGAAAAAGGAAGCAGTATCCTGATGTACTGTGAGTTTGTGTTGTGCTGTCGTGAATTTTTAATTACTTTTGCAGTACTAGTAAGTGTTGTATTCTTGAGTAGTCTTAAACGGAGGCAAAGGTTCCTGTGTGGCTAAGGTTGTGGTGATTTAATGTCTCACCCGTAAACTACTCTCCCTGCACCCTACAGCTTCACGGACCTGTTCTTTTAGGCTGCAAACTGACTCGCCGATGTCAGCTGTGGTGTGGCCTGCTTAGCGAGCTTCAACTTTTGTTGTGTTTGTGTAGGTTTCGCCGATATTGCCGGATTGCTTTTGCGCCACGGGGCAGACGTGAACGCTAAGTCCATCCAAACCGAGTCAACTGCTCTCATGGCAGCAGCTGCCGCCGTAAGCTCACGTCTCGGTCGACTTTGTAGAAACGTTGTTCCTTTTTTGGCATTACGTGCTTAACACTTTTTTTTATAAAAAAAACTTATAGGTCCCATGCTACATTTATGGTCATTACAAAGTCGCCGGTCTTTTGGTAACACAGGATATTCCTGTGTTTGTGTTTATTTTTTTTTTTTCAGATTTTTTTGCTGGTCCTCTTAATAGAAACCCCTCTTGGCGACTTGAAACGATTGTCTGTCTTTGTACCCAAACAGTACTGGTATTAAGGTCTCCGGTGGAAGTAGCACCGTTAATCATTCAGGTTCAGCAACTGTGTGGCTTTTTTGTCAGGTGCTAAACCAAGATGGCATCGCCGAGCTTGCAGCCGGTTCGTCCAACCTCATAATGTTAAATTTTAAGTCCGTTGACTTTCATGTGGACTTCGTTGTTAGTCGTAAGGAATCCAGTGCAATTCTGAAACAGCTTTTGGATGACGTCTACAATTCCCCGCCTCTGCCATTCCTTATATCGCGACATTTGGAATGGCTTTTGTCCTTGATTTCATCTGATGTGGACATGCATTAAGAACATGTAAAGTAGATTGTGACGGTCATTGTTTCCGGTGGGCATCACTGCGACCGGTAAATTTGTAACTTTCACTTTGCTATCTCGAATTTCGCAGTTTTTTAGTTTACTCGTGTAATCTTAAAAACGACAGAGGTAGATGCATCGATTATCGGTAACTTATCAATTCTCATTTACTTTATCACTGGAAGGTATCTTGCCTTTCTTTATCATGTTTTGCGCTTTTCTGAAATCATTAACATTGCTGTCCTGGCGAATGATCAGTGTATTGAAATCCACAATTTGATAGGCATTGAAGCATAGAATCAGTGGCTCTTGATTCCGGTGTAGTGGCAAAGGGCGTCAGATAAACAAATCAAACATTCATCTATTCAATGCTAAGCGGGTTCCATCAACATTTGACGGAGCATGTTCTGCTTTCATCAGCAGCTTCTGCGCTGTTCGAAATTTGTTAATAGGTTAAAATCTCGATTACCTAATTTGATCAATTCCGCCTACCTACAATGCCATCTCCATGAATCCCCTTTTCCTGTATAGGGACACATAATGACACAGATTGTGCTTCTTCAATGGGGAGCGAACCCGGACGCCACCAATTTGAAGTCAGACACCGCTCTTTTGAGGGTATGTCTTTGAAACTATCATTTGCTGATAATTGGGCCGGCGTTTGCGTGAGAAAGTCACATGATAAGAGTCACTCACGATGGCGTTTGCTTTCTATGATTCGTAGGCTGGTTTGTTTGGAGAATCCACTATACTCAAAGTATGCCCCAACCATGGTGTCTCGGTTGATTGTCAGTTTTTTACAAGAATCTGTTGCGAATTGCTAGAGCAATCTCAGGGCAGTTGTCCAAACCTTTGCGTAGAGTTTCGTGCAACTCACATTATGCGAAAGCATTGTTTTTTTGTTGCTCGTAGGCAATCCGTCGGGGACATGTACCTAACGTCCTTCTTCTGCTCGCCTACGGAGCGAACCCCATCCCGTGCTCTTCAGTCCGATCGACACACTTCCTCCTCCCCCTTCAGTTGGCACGACACCTCTGTCAACAGGAGATGCAGAATGCTCTCATTAACACAAATCGAAAGTGCGTTGTTAACAATTATCACAAGAGTTCAATCCTTCGATGACTCAATTTTACGATGCAGCGGGTTCAACTAATCATGAGCCCGAATTCTAATGGTATCCTGAAAGTATTCCAGCAAAATGGGGATATTCATATTGGCCACTAATGTCTTTGCAGTCTCCGTTAAATAGGTGTTTTTCTAATCCTAGCCAATTTCCTATCACCAGAGGTAGAACCCTCATTGTTACATTCGATACCTAAACTTGGGCTTTAAATGCATCCAGTCAACGAGCTACGAACCGCTTGAGATACTATGTGGTTCTGACACTTCTCTATAAAATTGAACAGTTTAGGTAATTGGCTCTATCTTTTGCTTTCCTAGCTTTGATACTTATCTCACCAACCTGGTGCGTTCAAGTCTGCCAGTAGGCACATTCCTTGTCGATCCGGGTCACCCAACTTCTATGCAGTCAATAACCCCACGATCCCTAAGTTTCATTCCCGTCCAGATTATCTCCAACACTAACGTAACTGCACCTCTACAACTGACTTTCAACACCCCGCCCCACTACTCAGAATATTTCAGTAGTTTTGGCGAAGGATTGGCTTTGGACGAACTTATTTTACTCTATGTTGCCTGTGTAGACTTACAGGTAAGCTGTTTGGTCATCTTTATAATCCTCACGACCTTCCACCCTTAGTCAAAATATCTATTCAGTCTCAAATTCGTGGCCAGTCAGAAAGGGAACACTGAACAAAATGCTCAGTCATCGAATAGCCATTTCGTTAACTTGGTTTTTGGTTGTCATACTGGTCACGGAGCTCCAGAAGTCGATAAATATCAACGACCTAGCAGTTCTGGTATCAAATTTTGTAGGACGGTCTTGTGATTCCCCCACGTTCCAAACAAGCAACGCCCGTCTACACTTGTGCCTACTTCAACGGCTCTCGCACACCCTGTCCTGATCTGTCTCTTCTCAAGAACTACGCGACGTCCTCGATTTCCCCAAGCAGCCCGATAGACGTCGATGAGTCTCCCGGATTCCGTGTTTTCGTTCTTGGCAGCCGATTAAACAAGGGTGGGCTCAATTCTCTAAGTTTGGAAACGCCTGCGAAGCGTGACCAGACTCGTAGTAAGGTTCATGGACCGACCCATGAAACTGACCAGGTGTGCGGTTGTTTTTGTGTACACACCACTATCTTTATTGGGACACATAGGCGTTTGCTTTCATCAAGTTTTTGCTCTGACAACGCCGTTTTGCATTCTCCTGTCACTCCTATTATTGGATGTCAGGTCATGCCGTTTATCTTGTGGTGTTGACTTACGTGGACAATACGTACCGTAAGCCACCGACATGTACGTTCAGCAAAGACAGCCTCAATTGTACAGCCCGTGAATGTACTTAGTGCAATCTGATTTTCATGCAAATGAAACAGAACTGCCATCCATTTCTGATAAATTTAAAAGCACACGTTCCCGATGTACCTCTTATTCCTGCATCCTAAACAATTCCTCCCGAATTATACTAGAAAGTGTGTTCGTAATTTTGTTCATAAGAACAAATTGGTTATAATCTACGCAGTGCCAAAGAAATTGTATTCGTGTTTCAATTTTAACTCTACATTTTAAAAAATGCACCAGTGGAAAAGTGTGACATTTTTCAAGCTATAGAATGCCAGGGTTACCGCCAACTTTTAACCTGCTTACTCCTTACTCCGTCGTAGATGTCCGAGTAGCACGGCAAGGTAACTTTAATGAAGTCCGAACAAGCCGCTCGGTTGATAAAATGTGCCCGTTTTTTTTTATTTTAACCATGCGGCGAATCCTTTTCGGTATTATAAATGGAAGTTATTTCATGTGTTCTAATCCCCATTATCTGATTTCAGGAATCCTCCCTCTTTGAAAAGTTGCTATTCGGAATTTATCGGGTGCGCATTGGGATGGGAGCCCTTTCTGATGCCGCGGTTTTACAAACAGACTTCTGTCCTGAGGAACCGACCGTCAAGATTTTTTCAGAACACTAGCCAAAAACTATCTACTATCAACATCATCATTTACATGCACACAATCACTATGCATTTACTAACATTTTTAAAAAAAATCTAATTAATACCATGGGTTTCGTGTGTATCATTTGTGAGACGACAATGTGCGATGGCTTCAATGGCTAACTGGCATGCTTGGTGTCCGTCATTTAAATTGGAGTGGAATTACCAATGGCACAAAGTCATTCACGAAATTGGACAACGTGGAGCAGATTTTGTTCTGTTCAAACCTCCTCGAACCTTTTCGAAAATTAGTGCTGAAAACTAGTGGGTTGTGTGCGGGGCCTCGCGCAGAGCATCGTTTACCGACATCGCTTGCCCACCGCCTTACACGCGAGCCGCGTGAATGCGCACCCCGCTAAAAGTGGGTAGGTATTTCGAAATTTCCGCATCTTTTTTTTGGAGACCCACTTAAACCAGCCGATTTATAATGGTTGCTGGCGATATCGGATGAGTATCCACGGGTAATATACTCGATCAAACAGACGCATAACCCCATGCTCACCTCTGAATTCACACAATTACAGAATGACTGGTCCCTGGCACAAAAGCTGCCCGCAGTAAACACGAACTAATTATTCGTAGGACTTATCAAATTGAATAAACAGCCAAAAACCACTTCATTGTTGAGATCACCATGTCTTCAGCATGAATTAGATGGTGTATTTACAAGAAGCATTTTAGAACTCAAAAATATCAACGGAGTGAGGAAAAAAGCAGTCAAGACACGTCATCGCCACTGGGGGCACCTGTGTGAGGTGCCCTGTAAGTTCCCTCTCTTTTCATCCGCTCCTCCTTTTCACGCAGACAGGCATGTCGCCACATGTTGACTAGCACGATAACATCGTCTGCCGTTACCGGGAAGAGGATACTTTCCATAATTACTAGAAGACCACAGAGTAAGCACGTTAACTGCAAATGCGTAATGATAATACCAATAGCAGCTGGTGCCAATGCACAAAACTATTGCGGCTGTTGGAAGAAGGAATTAGAACATTACACGACGCAACAAAGAGATTTGTGAGAAACATGAGAATTTGAAGGAATGCTTCAACTAGGTTTCGTAAAAAACTACCACCAAGACAGAAATTCACACAAGTCGGGATTGGAACCCAGACGATTTGACAGAAAGGTGAGTAGGCTATCCCGAACTCACGGTGGGACAGTGTGCACCAGTGCTATAGGACGACAAACTTTACGGCGGTCAGTGTCTTAATGGTGGAACAGGAATGAATACTTTATTAAATGTCCACCCCTGGGCATGGCAAGTAGTCAAGCTTCATTACGAGCATTTGACGTGGCAGACACTGCATGTGGGAATGTACTTACGCTTTCCAACGGATAAGTGGTTTGGGTCGGTCTTGTCGGTTCGAATTCGTAGCACCCTCCAACCCCCGAGGGCGCGGTCGACTTGGCACTCGACGATCTTTCCGTCCAACGCCTTGTCTTTGGAGGTGACGTGTACAAGATGAGCGTTGGGTACGGGGGAGCCGCCCAGGTACAATTCTCCAACGTAACGGCTCACTTCACTGAAAGATTAAGTGTAAAAACAGTCCAAAATCGCGATGTTGGAACGCTGTCCGTATTCGTACTAGAAAAGAACCACGTTTTAGTCCGAATAGGACAAACATCCGTCGAAACGAGCCATGCTTTCTGCACTTCATAAAAAATAAATAACAAGGTTTGTTTCCTTGAAAAAAATGTACGAGGGGGGAAGATTTACTCCCATTCATATTATGAGGACCACCGTGTGTTCAAACGACCGAATTCCCAGTCTAATTGAGATATTCATTTTTGTTTAGTCATACTCATGAGTGGTGGCCTTCTTAGAGCTGGCACCTAACACGTGCCATCACACCTTGCTGAAAAAGTCCGTAAAATAAAAAGGAGTCCAATTATTAAGGTAATGTGAGCAGTTAACTTTGGGCTTTCAACGTTCTGTTTTGAGCCGTAACGATTGCATAAACCAAGTAGATGCCTTGATTTAGCAGTCTCACGACCACTTTGGCCGGCGATTCAGCCAGAACTGATTCGGAGAACCGATATTCGCTTACCCTGGAGCCGTGTGCAGGTAAACCTTGCAACGAAAGTCGATCGTGTTCAATTCCGGTGGCTTCCACTTCAACGTCTCGTTGCAGGTGCCAAGCACATAGAAGTCGTTCGGTCCCGCCGGCTGGAAAACTAAACCATCTGTCTTGTGCTGTAGAGCTTCGCGTCGTAACTGAAGCAACTGCAGCAGAAAAGCCACTTGTCAATTAGAAAGATAGTAACACTGTTTAATTAATCACATCATGACATCGACAAAACAGAGTGAAGGCAGGACAATGTACATTTAATTGTACGATAACAAATTAAGACCTGGTTGCCGAAAGCATGCGTTTATTTCGGAAAACATGGTCCGCTGTTATGTCGTGTTTCCCATGCTTTTCTTACTGAAAAGGCCTATGAAAATCCAAGTTAGATGTCTGATTATTCCTATGCTCTAACTCTTCCAAAAGTGGCTACCAGTGACTAGATCCTCGTGGACTGAGATAGTCAGTGAAGCTTACGGAAAAAAAGTTGCACTTTCATGACTCGTTCTTACCCACAGTTTACTTTAAACTTACAAAAAACCGCAAAAAGTTAGATTACTAAAAACTCCTGGTCGGGTTCGACTGTATTCATTGCAGTTAACCAAGCTTCATCCATTCTCCTCCTTTCAAGCGAATTCAGTTTACTCTTTGAAAAAACCAAGTATGCAGAAAAATATATCGCAAACCAAAAAACACTCTTGAACAGTTAATTGAAGAAGGCACTTGTGTATGAACGAGACCAACCTCCGCAACATGGTCCAATCGGAAAAACGGTTTCTTCCTCACTGAAAAAGTTTGTTTGGAGAAGTCAACTAGCTGATTATGGCCCGCGTCGTTTCTTGGTCGCACAACATACTTCTCAATGTACTCGAGCCGACTTTCAAACGGTCTCTTGCCACACGGGTATCCCTGAATTATCACAGCATCAAAAATCAGAAACTTGAACGGCCTGTCCGGAGTATTATCAAAAGCTACCAATTCGCCATCTAACAGGGTATTAACAAGATGGGCGCCAGGTTCAGTCATGAAGTCGCTTGGCCTCTCCCCATTTTTTTGTGCTCGTAGGGCTGTTTGAAGCCAACCGGCAGTAGGAAATTGAAGACAATCGACTTTGTAGACGAAATTTGCCCGATCAATTAAATAGACCTTTTCCGGTCCATGTACCAGCATGAGGTAGCGCGTTCCGTCTGATTTGTATGTTACTGCGTAGGGCTGGTCCACGATGAGCCGGGCGTTTTGACGTGTCATTGAAACAGGTTGGCTGCCACGGAAGCGGAGCATGGGATCGAAGTTTAGTGCGAGGTTAATGGGTTCTGTGCAGACATCATCAGCGATGGCGCTGGGGGTTGCTGTTTCTTCCTCCTCTCTTCTTGCTTGAATCCCTCCAAGTTTGATTAGGTAATCCACAATTGCACGGACGTGATGGGCTTCGAATGCGTTCTGATCCAGAATTCGCACACCAGTCACGCCATTCATAAATTTCGGCTGGCCAGGAGGAGGAACTGGGAGTCGAGAGACATCTTCACTGAGGCGGGCAGATTTCGAGGGGACTGAGACAATACTCTCGTCTGTGGCGTCGGTGACATTTTCACCTGGACTGTCTGGGTGTTTATGCTTTAGCAGATTTGGAGTTCCAGACCCATCATGCCCATCTAAAAGAAAAGGGCACTTTTGGTGTAATCCAGAATGTACTACTAAATCAACTCCGTGAGTGGTTGAGGAGTTGGGAGAAAAATTACTGGGGAACAGATTCCAATAATATTGGGAAGAAACGAACTCACTATGGCCTGACTGTTTTACTACGAGAAGCTTTTTGGACGACACAACTTAATCCGTGGGTGACAACTATAACCCCATTCAATTAGCTCAACACGGCAGAAAACTATGTTGTGTCGTTTGGCAGTGAGACATAATTACTGTGGTTTCAGAGATAAATTCGTCTGACAACACTAATACCATTGTGAACATGAGGAGTCTAGTTGATTGCAGCGTTGCACTTAAAACATTGATTAATTATCTTAGATTGCTCTTTTTTTGAGCATGGTCCATGTGTGCTTGATGGGGACTGAAATGGCAAACAAACATGGGACGCGAAGCAAGGATATTTAGTGTCGCCAACAGAATAGTTATACACAAAATAAATCAAGTAGCATTACGCTGAACACACCAAGGCACCAGTCGGGAAGATCAGGCGCAGGAATGCAGTCAGCTGGGTCGTCAAATCGTTTATAAAGCTCCATGAGGTAGTCCGCTTTGTAGATTCCAGGGGGGCGTGCATCGGCGAATAGCTTTAAAGCGAGCTCCAGACTAGAGATTTGAGAAAATACCCATTTTGTTACCCAGGCCAAATAATGAGCCATCGAGTTACGTCAAGCCGTTGATTGGTCAAAAAGAATGAAAGTCACACTCAAAATAAAGTGCAGCGAAAGGCCAAAACAGTCTCATAAAAGCTGACAGGGGCTAAGTTTTTACCAAACCCAACATTTTGCAGGCTGCCTTTAAGCGAACAAGGCGCTTTACACCACTTATTAAAAAGTAGTTGTTGACTGCAGACAAAACTGCCCATAGGAGCTTGAAATTTGATTTCAAAACTCACAAGGTCGTGCAGTCATGCTCTTTGATAAAAAAGGCTCGACCGACCCTAGTCCAAAGCTATGCAATTTTTCTGAACTTTTTAAAACCTAATACTTTATGGGTCAAAACTCTCAAATACTTTGATCCCTAATCTTTCGAAGACTCTCTTTCAAAAGAAAGGGAGTTCATCGAAACTAAACATGACTAGTTAATAAGCGACTTCAACGACCGTGAATCGTCCCAGAAAATTGTAAGACTCGGAAGCGAGCTAAACAGATGGGACGTAGAAATATCCAAACAAATGGTTTCGTAAGTGGAATAAGTATATTGCGATGCACACTTCGGACAACTATATCACTATAGCAACCAAAATTCACTAGGATAAGAAGAAAAAACTAGACCCTAAATAAAAGAAAGCAAAACATGAAACTGAAAAGCAACCATCTATGACAATGTACCTGTAATAACATTCATTAACCATGTAAGAAACAATGAGGAAGCCTGTTCGATTAAATCCATGAGTGCAATGAACCCCGATTTTTTTTCCAACATTCTTATCGTCCGCCACGAACTTCCTAACAACATCAGTAAAGAGCTTAACTTGTTCCTCAGTTGGACACTCCTCATTGCCTTTGCAAGCTATTTTCAAGTAAGTGCAGCCATGATTCTCGATTTCTTTGCGATGATAAAAGCGTGTCGATTTCGTTAGGTCGAAAACAAGACCCAGCCGATACTAAAAAACCCAGATGAAAATTCTTAAAAAACGAGATTAAAACCAACAAAAATATGTGTTCACAATTCTTAAACAAGTGCAAGCCTTCAAATAGATCAATTAATGCTGCAGTGGTAAAAATCAATAACCAAGGAAAATAGGAAAACTAACCGGTCTGACATAATCAAACAGACTTTCGGGATCAAAAATATCATCAGGTGGAATAACATCGGCAAACTTAGAATCAAGAGGAGTTTTGAACGGTATGAATAAATCAACAAGTAGACTTCCGACACGAGGGCATTTCAGCCACCTTGGAGGAAGGAAATAGTTTCGACGGTGACTCATTAGCTAAAACAGAAGACGAAACAATATAAACGAAATTAGAATAACCTGTTCACGAATTATGGCCGTTTAATAAACTACTTCGTATCCTTCAAAGACTCACCTGGAAAAAAATGCTCTTTTGCAATTACCTATGTCAATAAATAAGTTATAAAATGACAAAATCTACTCAGAATTTGAATCAGCAGTACGTATCGAAAACAAGGAAAAACACAAAAAACACCAGTGCTGTTGTCAACGTACTGGCATTTCAATTGAATCACAACCACTGAATACCGCTGTAAATAGTCTCGTATACCAGTCGTCTCTGCACTAATAACTTCCAAGCATGATCAATCGAACTGGTGTCAAACATCGCCTTGGTAGCGTTGTTTTGTGATATTACGGTCGCTAATACTTTCAACCACAAGGTTGTCATCGGCGGTGTACTTGTGCGCCGTCTAATTTCCGTTCACCCTCGAAACAAAACTCGTCTGGTTTATAAAAACCTAACTCAAAACTGGTTTTGGCAATCGCCCTCTTGCCTTCGTTTCCCAGAATGGAGATTGTTGTTTCTAACAACCGCTCCTTTCGTTACACAAATTATGCGTAATCAAACTCACAATACACCTACATGTCGCCTTTTAGGTAGTCAACGAATATCCAAAGGTCTAGCAGATTTCCTTCGATTTAGCAGGATTTCGAGTTATGCGCAGCTGCTCTGCTTTATGTTCACAAGTCGACCAATCTTGGTTAATTTTACGGGTGTTGCAAGTTCTCTAAGACTACCAAAAACGTTCCTGAGGGAATACGTCTATTGTGAAGTTCGGCATCATTTGGCGCCTATCATGTTTGCTCTTGTGCTTTTCCTGGTTGATTCAGCTATTTTGAGGCGGCAACCTGTATTTCGCCTCAATTTATCAGTTAGAGTATTTCGATGACAATTTCTTGTCACGCATCATCACGTCCGCTACTTCGATGTGGTTTTTGTTGACTCATCGATCTATCTAGACCGACTCCACAGCGGTCTGTGACCTCGATTGCGCCAATATGTCGCTTTTGCTGTGATGGTTTAGTCCGCTCTATTGGCACCTCTTTCGTTCTTAACAAACCGATTCAGTTGGTTAGAACACACTGCTTATTTTGTGTGTGCTTGTGTGCATCAGGCTTTGCCGACATGTAAGTAGTCAAAATTCAGATTGCGTAGGATATAAAAGGGTTGATCATAAGTCGTGTGCAAGACTGTCTTCTTTCCTTACAATTTGTATGTTTTTTACCTTTGGTAAGACTGGAAAATTTTACTAAATGCCATAGTGTCTATTTTTTCTCAATTTTCCGTAGTTTGATCACTCTTTATCCAAATTTTGTCTATGTATCCATGTCCTCAATTATAATGACTTGACCACGTTTCCTGATGGGTGCTGATTGTGAAAAGGTAACCAAATACCCCACTATCGAAATTCCTATGGTTCTGCTACGCTTGCCCGTAACAAAGTGAAAACCACTCAAATAACGGTACCAGATCCCTTGTTGACGCTAGCACCGACCTTCCCACGCTAATGCAAAAAACAAGACCAGAGCTCCCGTAGAGAGCTTTAATCACGTCAGCCACGTGCGGAGCGAGTTAACAACTCACTTGTAACAAAAGTGAAACTCATTCAAGTCAAGGTTGACAGTGACCTGATAAAAAGCGTAATAAAACACATGTTGGGGAATTAGTGTAAATAGTGCCATAGACAAACAATGTGCAATCTTGGGATATCATAGATCCCCAACAGGTTCTCAGTGCATTTTGCATTCGGAGCCGCGCGAATTGTTTGACACGTGCTCCCATCGTGTCGCCTTTTTGTGTTACCTGTCAGTATCTGTCAAAGTTTATTTTTTTAACTGATATTGACGATGTTCTTCACTTGTCATTTTTAGACTGGTGAGCCAATAAATACTTACCGAGGTACTGGCGGCATATTCGAAGTCTGCTGGAATTCCAGGGGCGACAAAGTGGGCGCCAGTGCTTCAGACGGTTCCGTAAGCTCCGCAATTTTTTATGCCTCGTTTACCATGCTATCAATTTCTCCGTATTTTAGGTGGCTCACGTTCCATTTCAGGCTTAGCATGTGTTTTGGATTCATAGCCTAGTTTGGAGTTATCGATGGCTTCTATGGCAGATGTTCTGCCGCTTATTGAATTCTTCGAGTGCATTATTTCAATTTGCCCTCTACACTCCCTGTTTAGTTTGATGATTTAAATTTGTGTGTAGAGACGTCGCAAATGCTTCTCGTTGTTTCTAACCCATTTTCACCAACAATGTATTCCGCGTTTAGTCAATTACAACTTCATCATTCTGAACTTGACATTGGTCTTGGCTAATTGACGGGAAAATGCTTGGGTACTTGTGTTGCTAACTATAAAAAGTGCTTTTCGTCGTCATTTTTCTGTTTTCGTTTCATGAATAGTTGGTGGATGGTTGACGCACCATCAAACTAGGTTTGGCCGTGTAATTTCCCACCGCTTTGACTGAGACTGTTTAACTGCACATATCCAAATAAAGATTTTAAAGCTGGAATTTCACTGGAAATGGTCTGTCTTTGTTTTACTTCAGGTTGTTGTACTGGACCTTCGACGGTAAATGCCTCGTGTCCATCCTTTCCCTCTCTTGGACAAGCATGCGCACTCAGGCCAGCTCTTCCACCCGACCTACTGACCCCAACTTATCTTCCTCTCTACCCCTCCAGTTTGTCGTCTTTCTTTCACTGACTCCACCATTTTCATCTCTGAGCAGCGTTCATGTCTACTACCTCTGTGTATTTGTCCCCAACCACCCCCACCCCCTCAGTCCCTAATGCATCTCTTTAAAGTTTATTTTTGCGCGCCTTCATGCATGCATCTCCATCCTCACCCATGCGTGTGCGCACAATTCCCTTCAAACCGGCGTTGCTTCCAACATCACATTCTTATAGGGGTTAACTTGCGTAGACCTACCGCTGCTATTAAGCGGCAAGGTTCCCTTCTCCTTCCACGTCCCTTCCCCACCAAATAATTCCCTCTTGTACATGCCTCCTCAACATACTGCACCTCACTACTTCTCGTCATACTTTTATAAGGAAAATGGACAAATTATCGCGGTGGCGGAGATACCCGGAATTCCTCCGTACTTGTGGAACTGTGTGTGTTTGTGTGTTCGTGTTTGTAGAGACTGACCTGATTCCACTGTGTATAATAACCCCATCCCTGCCCAAGTCTCCTGCATACATCAATCCTTCTCGCTATATCTGTTACCCCGCCACCGCAAGTTCTGTGCATACTCCATTGCGCTTCAATCCACTGCAATCATGCTGCCCTGTTTGTGTATGTACATTAGTTTTTACCAAGTATGCAGGTAAAACAAAATCTTTCTGAGTTGGTGTTTTCATTTTGCTCCATGGTGGGGTGATTCGTCAGGTGAAATCCGAATTACTCCAAGTGCATCTTAGTAACGACAGTGTGAATAAGCGTTGTATTTCCGGGTACTTAAATTGATTCAATTTTTTGCTGGGTTCATTTCAGGTCTTGTCCTATTGCTGACTATTCTTCTGTAACGGTTATTTGCCAGTGACACCATGAATGTCTTGATTGCAGGCCAAATTGAGGAGAATTTTTACCATCACTTATCACACTGCTAGTAGTTTTACTAAAGAATTTCAAGCTTTTTCATTGATGCCAGTTATCTTAAAAGGATCAGATATGTCAATAAAGTTTCGCATATCCCTTTACTAAAAAAATATTTATGGCTGTTTCAATTCAAAGTGCTATGAATAATGAGATGTTCATTGTAAATTCGTTGACAGCTGTAATGTATGACATTGCGAGAAGTTAGATTCAGATTATTTTTCGTCTTCTTTGTTTTGATACCCCTTAAAGTAATAGGAAACAGAAAAATTAATTTTTAGTTATTATGCTCGCATTTCCAGTCTGCGAGAATGCCAAGGGGCAAAATAACGAAAAATAATAACAGAATTCCCAGAAAATTATCATTGTTTAATATGTTTCGGGAATCAGCGTGTTAAGCAGGTCTAACCAATAAATATAAAAGAAAACACTAATGTTTTACATTAAAATTTCCATTATTTTCAAAAAAGCGAGATCCATTTATGCTGCTTAATCAGGGCGAAACATTTTTTCATGCTTTCTAACAATTATCACGAAAAAGTATATTATTGTACCGGATTATACAACGATAGCTCAATTATCGAAAAGAGCCATCTATCCAAAACCAAACCCATGATTATTATTTTCAGTAGAGATTTTTTTGGTTGATATTAACTAAAGGTCTCTTTTCTGCACTTTCCGATTGGTGAATGTGAATCGTTATTCTTGGAATACCGTGGTAATTACTTAAAACCAAAAAGCTGAGCAAATTTTAGGCAACAGAACTGCTTTAATTTTTGCCAAGTCACTTTCCACATTGGTTGAAACAAAAAATTTGGTTGAATTAATTTTCATTATTTCTTACTTGTCAGTTTAAACAAACAGCGACCGGGATTTTCGTCGTGGTGTTTGTTAAGACGTCGTTATTTGACTGTGAGTGCAGTAAATGTTAAGGAGTAAAGTTCTTTCTTTTAAATATACCGAATTCACGTTTTTTTATATTTTGCGACAGTAATTAATCGATGGTACCATACTTCACTGTCAATGTATATTTGCGGTCAGTTCTGAGAAAAATTTCTTTTACCATTACGTAGTACAAGAATATCCGAAGCGTAATGCAGCTACTTTACAATACTAAACACAATCTTGCATTCACCGTTCTGTTTCTTTACCAAATATCTGGGACATTTCATTTTAACCAGCAAAGAAATGATCATCATTTTGAAGTGGTTCCAAATTCCTTAAAGTTCTTGTATCAAATGAACATTTCCTTCTTGTGACAACATAAAAACAACCTTCCATGTGTAACGGCGCTATTGTTTTGGAAGTATGTTTGCCAAGATTTTAAGAATCATGACTAAAAGATGTGTGAGATTAGACTTTCCAGTCCAAACATTTCATGTTTTTGTATTGGTTGTGGTTGATAACAACCATGATAAGTGTTAAATAATGTTGAACTTCAAAATACTCATGTTCCCTCAGGGAGGTTTTCATGAGTCTTTGATAACCAAGATTGGTCGACCTGTGAATATAAAGCAGAGCAGCTGTGCATGACTCGAAATCCTGCTAAATCGAAGGAAATCTGCTAGACCTTTGGATATTCGTTGACTACCTAAAAGGCGACATGTAGGTG
>UXSR01005376.1:82124-93970 GCA_900604375.1 Mesocestoides corti | reverse complement strand
AAAGTGTAGCAAAACAAATGTTAGTGAATAACTGTAAATAGCATCAGAAAGCAATCTTGGGGAATCGTGGATCCCCAACAGTTCCAAAATCCAAAATGTTCACTGACGAATGATTCGGATTCAGACACCGCTCCTGCTCCCTTACCTTCCTTGCATCGAAGTTCATCGGTTAAGCGCCGTTTAATTTTAATGCAAAATCCCGTTCACAATTCGATCAGGGATAATAATCTTTGAAAACTTAGCTTTTGTAATTCTAGCCTACCAGTGGCGCCTAATTCACAATTTTGAACTTAGTCATAAGTAAACAAATAAGTATGTGTGTCAATGTCTAACTCTTCCAGACTATGCTACTAATCGAGCGGCTACCAATAAGTAGAACAATCGCTTACAAAATGCGGCCCTTAGACACGTAGCTAGCATAAGTAATCGCCAATTTATGAATATTAAAATTTCAAGTGTTCCTATCTCATTGACCCTCCTATCCGCCGTTATATAACTAGAGCTTAAATAGCAGTCACGTTTGGCAGTTGAAATGTCAATCATGATTATTCCACTATGAGTAGGTTTAAAAAAGCATGTCAACTAACTTGCCCAGAGTAAATGAAGTTTGCCAAGAAGTGTATAAAGCTTTGGGAAATAAGGCGGTCTACGATGCCCCTCGGGGAGTAAGCGGAAGTAAACGGTACACCGAGTAACAGATCAAGGTCATCGCCGTAGGCTGCGTGTGAAAGATGAATGGCATAACGTGAAGGCTCCGTCGAGCCAAATGCTGAGCTCTGTTCTTGTCCGCTGCAATGCTGTCTGAGGGTTGCTACACCGGAGCTCCAAAATAATGCATCAGTGAACACTTCTTGGATCTGCAAATTGAAGAAACTGTAACAGCTTACGGCGGTAGCCAATCTTTTTGCTGAAACAACTTAAGGTGATGGGGATATATCTAGAACCACAAACGCCGTTGCCGACTCTGTATTTGAACAGGGCAACGTGCGGCTGATATCAAGTATGGGCAGAATTTCACCCACTTTGAAGTTCTATCATAATCACGACAAATATTCAAAATACCATGGAAATTGAAGGATTTTGTCGCAAGGTTTTAGGCTGCATGATACAGGCCCACATTTATCAAACCGAAAACAACTGTCCAGGTTACTAGTGGGATCCATCAATTTACACGCACGTAGCATGCATTAAATGAAAACATACTTTGTTTTTTTCTTCGCCGTCTTTTCTACTTTTCTCCGTCTGTTTACCAGATTGTGTGTATACGTATTTCACTAAATCCGCCAACGGGTATGGTGCCACACGGAAAATGCGCCCCAGCAAGTAGGACAAAGCCGACAAAAAATGATCGTCTCTGTGGTCAAAGTTTGCTTTGTTGTAGAATAACGATCCTGCTAATCCCGTCTGTCCGTATAGAAGTCCAGCTTTGCCAAAGAGTGTCTTCTTTTCAGAGGTTACCTGCAGTTTTCTTGATGGTAAAGAGAAACAGCCGTCCAGATCAAGGCGTGAATAGTTTCGTTGTATTTCCAGGATAACGGTAATTGGAAAGTTTCGAAGCAAATCAAATATGGAAGCGGAAGGATGCTGCTGAATTTTAAATTGTCTTTCGATAAAGTGTTTGAGGTCGCAGTTACGGGTAGTCGTCGCCCAGGGTGCGTTCGCAGAACCATCCAGCATGATGAGTCGTTTTATTCCATAGTAATTTGGACCTTCAAGTAAAAGTGAACAGTCAAAAGCCAAAAATGAGGGCTACGCGCTTCTCACAAACCATGAGGTTCTACACTTGCCTTCACTGCTGGAAGCCTTAGTTTAATTCATTTTCCTGAAGTGCTTTGTTAAATTAGTGTGGCCCAATGACGTCCATTAAACTCTAAGTGCATTAAGAAATTTTTCGCAAATTTGTCAAAGGAACTAAGAATGCTAAGTTCACATCTTTCACATGTTAGTGGGTGAACCACTTTAACATCCTCCTACAAGTTTATAAGCACTGAATTCATCGTCAAGGGAAATTCAACACATTGAAAAATCACTCATGAATTTTATTCACTAAGGCCACTTCTCAAACCCAATATTCTCTGGTGAAAAAAGGCAGAAAGTGCTATTTATATAATTTCCTACACTTGAACTACCCAAATACGAAATGACACCTGTTTGCCTATCATGCACACATCCGATTCGCTGATAAAGCGAAGCGTGTTTTTGTAGACTAATGCCTTAGAAGTGATTGGCTCAGGCTTTGGTGAAGTCATCTGGTTCCACTCTATTTCCATTTCTGCTTTACAACGTTCAAATAATGTTATAGCCGATTAATGTATTTCTGCCATCTTCCGCGTATATTGTCTGAGTCATCATAATAAAGTTAGCCACAGGCGGCAGTCAAACGCATTCATTATCTGACCAAATTAATAGACTGCTGAATGAACTGTTATAGTACGTGTTCGTGTTTTTACACATCTCTCAGTTATATGTTCTGCAAATTCACCTCAGTATTTGCTTCGGAAATGAATATTTCTTTAAATAAGGTCTTTAAGTATTCAAAATAAGTTTAGTGTATCCGTGGGCCTAAAGTTAATCATAATTTTTAACTCCTACTTAGGCTAGGATATTTGAGCTTTCTCGTAGGAGGCTGCAGCCATTGGAATACTTTCGAAGTTCCAAATTGGGAAGGCTGCACACAGATATAGGGACTTTACGTTTTTTGTTCAAAATAGTCTACTTCCAACCAAATAGTTAACATTATCGTAATTCCATAATATGAATTGATCTTTTTTGAATGCATAAATGCGAGAATTTTCATTCATTTGTTGTAAGGCTTATTAAATTATGGGTCAACTATAAAATAAGCTTAGCTGGACCGAAAAATTTAAAACTGTGGACTAGGTGCACACCTGTCGATGCTATTGGCGTAAAAAGTGAAGAAACGTAGAACCACTTATCAAGTGCACTTAAATGCGCTGAAGCTTCTAAATCATAAAAAAGGCATTTTAGCCCACGAGCAATATAGAATTTACGAGTAGCTTATTCAGGGTTTCCAGGTGAGAGCCTACCGAGCACACTAACAAGACGTTTATCCTCCCGGTAGCTAAATTATCTGTATAAGTAGATAAACAAATTCGCTTACTTTTACTACATAAACTGATTGTTTGCTGCCGATTGAAGCAATCTGAATGACCTTGTTTGTGACACAATGTGTTCAAAAATGTTATTTATAGTTATCTCACTCTAATGGATTACAGACTGTGTTTTTTCACGTTATTAATCTACCAATTTTTTTGTTTTGTACCTCGATGGCATTCGAACTTTTTTGAACGTTGATAAATTCATTTTGACTTCTTGCATTAGTCCCAAATTTGGCAATTGCGGCCAAGCAAGGTTTTAAAATATACGTGGCAGCGAACCAAGTCAATTTTTTGCAACTTTACCTTTTAGAAACTGTGGCACGTAGCGGATGAACAGGTCAAACATGAAATCTGGAATCTTTTAGTGATATATGTGGTACTTCGAGTTATTTTATTACCTTTAAGAATGCATTCGAGAATGGGATGTATCGTTGAGTTGCAAACTTACCAACTGAGAGCAGCGACGTAGCAAAAATATGCACAAGTGCAGCCCCGTGGGAATGGCCCATTAAAGTTACAAGATTGGGGTCACCGTCGAATCGGTGAATGTTAGAGTGGACCCATTGAATCGCGGCCTGAAGGTCAAACAGAGCGAAATTCCCGCGTATCGAGCTGGATGAGTTCTCCGTCAGGAAACCTGGGATTCAGAATAATTTTGATTGCGTACAGCTTCAACTCAAAACAATGGCAAATTAAAGTGGAAAGCGTGACATAAAATGCGGCCCTTGTGTGTTTGATGTTTGGTTTTTAAACAGATCAGGACTACTCAGATATTTTTTTTGACAAATATTTTAACTCAACAAATGCTTCTAGAAATCTCTACAAACACATATGGTAATAATCAGATTACGTACAACTCCCCGATAAACAAATATTAAAACGAACAGGGCATACACTAAAGTTCTGGATATTATTAAGAATTTATTCCTTAAAATCGTCATTTAGTGTTTGATGGATTTAGTCGCTCTCACTTGAGCCTTTCTTCCAGTTGTTGAGTGTTGCTCATCGTTGTCTTTTCCAAAATACTATGCGTAATGTACTTATGCGTGTGAAGTGAGGTGAACTTGTCGTACAGTTAACAGTGTTATATTTATACGCAATTTACTTTGATATTGTGCGCATTTTTATAAGCTAAGCACTTCATATGCTGCATGAAAGTGTGAACAGAACTGTCTTAGAAACAGTTCTTACAGAAAGTTTAAAGACAGTTTTCAATAGTTGACTATTCCTTTTCATTAACGACCATTCATCAAATATGATCTCAACAAAGCCCTAGAATGATGATTGATATTTCTGTGCCAAGGCCCTCTTGTAACAATGTAGGAATTGCGAAATCATTGAGTTTGAAATTAAAACATAACTATTGAGGACCAGAATGTAGTTGCCTACCTAGAAGTCCCAATCTGTAATTGAGTGTGACTGCGATAACGCTCCCAAGGCTGGCAAATAAGCTAAAGTCATACTCATTTCCAGACCCGTTCTCAAATGAGTCTCCATGTACGAAGATTAACACTGGAAGAGGTCTTTTAGCATGCCCCTTTTCTAAAAAAGATAATAAAATAAGTGACCTTATCCTTCTGCAAGTTACTGGGTTTGGAAATTCAGTATGCATAGTACTATGCATTATTCCAGTTCAAAAAACAGTCCACGACTTTAGTACGATTTAGGTCTAAATTTACTAGAACTAATTCTCATACAAAGGTTTGGAAATGTAGATTTATAGGGTCAAGTTAAGCAATTTCATGTAGGAAAGTGGCATTCTTTTGTCATGGTGGCAACTAAGGCCAGCACAATTCTTGCAGGGAGGCGTCAATGTGATCACAGACCCATCGTTGACCAGAGAAAACTGTGAAGGGCAAAATAATGAGGCCGACGAACTCTCACACTCCCGTCAGGCATGCGGTGCATGATTTTAAGTGACTACACGAGTGTATGATTAAAAAATGGCCAACGAGTATCTGGCGGATGCAGACACGGGTGATGGTGCACCACCTGAGTTAAGGGGAAGAGGTTTCAAGAATGGCATGGCCGAGTGTTTGCTAGGTAAGCACTCGTTACTTGGAGTTAGGCTATGATTCTCTAGTTCACACGGTTTTCCTTCTTAAAATCTACAGTTTCAGTTCTGCATTTTTGTAGGGTGGATCAGAGATATGTTGGATTATGCATAAATTAAGGAAGCTTTGCGGCTTCTGTAAGCCTGTTGGCCACCTCAAACATTTACCTTTCCTAAGGAAAAATGGTGGTGGTTAACCATGATTTTTTACACTATAATACT
Organism: Mesocestoides corti; assembly: GCA_900604375.1. NCBI lineage: Eukaryota > Metazoa > Platyhelminthes > Cestoda > Cyclophyllidea > Mesocestoididae > Mesocestoides > Mesocestoides corti. The sequence continues at coordinate 88,576 of UXSR01005376.1, read as the reverse complement.
TTATTCTAATATTAGAGGTGATTGACCCTACAGTGTGCAGTGCTGCGAAATGAATGCTGCCTTGTGAGAAGTGAGGGAGTAAATGTGCATACTTATTTTGCCATGACATCCCTTGGTGTCTGTCAGTTTTAATGCATTGACTCATTTATGTAAGGTAAATAGTAGACTTTCGTAATGTTGTTTGCGCATGGCGACGATATCGTTTCAAAGCGAATCGTGAGGGTTCGGTTGGAAAATGTCCTCGTGAAGAGTCATGGAAATCCACGTGTTATACTGATTTATAGAAGAATTTAAAGTGCCGACCAAAACGTCAACATTTATTTCAGAAACACCGGGACGGTTCAAAAACTTGATGAAAGAGTTCCGAATCGGTAGAACGATAAAAAGAATTGAACAACAACAGAAAATACAAAGCCAGTCCTATTTATGTGTTGGTAGTGTATCTCGAAACAGCAAACAAATCTCTTCAAATTGACCCTTCGATTCCCGGCAGACATAGATTTACTCACTTTTGAGACAAAAAAACTGCGTGTGACGCTGTTAACTTTCCGAAACCGAACGACTGGCTTTAAGCATTTTACTGTTGGGTAATTCACAAATGTGCCACTGTGTACCAATTTGTAATTTCCTCATAAGTTTATTTTTGATAATTGCGATTAAACTACAGGTAAGCAGTAGTTTTCCGGATTCCTTTGTTTCTCTTTTAAGACAATTGTCAGTGTTGTGAGAATTTGCTCTTCTCAGTAAGGATTATTATCCATTGTAAGGGAACAACTGCTCGCCTGCTTGAAGTTTACTCTCTCTCTTTCTCTGTCCAACGGTAGTTTTGAATACAAGGTTGGTTCTTTGCCTGTGGTTTTCAGGTAACCAATGTGTATTAAATTGCAACAACTGACATTAAAAAAGTCAGCTTACTTGGGCAACCCGTGTCTGCATTGAGAATCCAGTCCCCAAATATCTTTGCGCAAAGAACATCACAGCTAAGTGAAAATTTCATTTAGCTCCACATATGCAAATTAATTTTTTTACTAAACTTAAGCTGCATTAACACCAGATCGGATCCTGTGATGAGTTTATGGAAAGAATGCAGTATCTCCATTTACTAAGGAATCCTATGATTTCCATTTTACCGGGTATTTTCCTTTACAATTCAGTGTCAGTGCCACATGCCATGACCTTACATTTTGATGTAATTTTACATTGAGGGATTCTACATAGTTACCAGACGCACTGAATGTGTCTTTTGGCCTTCACCTTTAAAATAATTCATATCCTATTCCAGCCTTGCTGTTGTCATCTCAGTTGACATACAACGCTATCAAAGTGTTTATTGTCTTCCACCCATCAACTATGACAACACAGAGCCTTTAGATTCACGAATACTTATCTATAATCTCGAACTTTGTTTTAAATTATTATTCAGGTACCTTTACAAAACCTTCAACAGGTGCCGAGCTCATTCACGCGCTTACATCATCTAGTGATACTAGATGCCATTCCCCTAGAAATAATTCACCAGTTTTTTTCGGTCATGTTACCATTGCACCACTCGCAATTCAGAAATAAATTCATTTTAGTACCTATTCCTTATTTCATTTTTCCTCATTAGCTTAGCGCATATGAATTCTATTGCAGTATAATGTCATCTGAGGCTTTAACTTCGCTGTCCCAGGCATAATTTAAAGAATTCTTCTGTAGAAATGTCTTTGGAGCGCTAAAATCGATTACTATCTTTTGAGCCTAGTTTTAGCCGGGTATGTGATAATTTTTTCCACATTTCAATAAGTTACAAGGATTAATATTGTGTTTTCAATACACCTTAACTGACTAGAGAGACAAAAAATTTTCAGAATTTATTTACATGCAAAATAGTCCTTCTGGTTGTAACGAGTCAGGAACTTCGGAAGCATTTGTGTAGAGCTAAATTGGATTCAACTAAGTCGACGCAGCATTTGTAGCTACCCAAGTGCTTAACCTCACACACACTGCCGCTTCAATACAAGCCCCAGATCTAGGTATACATTTCCTATCCAAGGGCAAATATAGACAGAATAGCTCTCAAAGCTTTACTCAAGACACCGATCCTTTCACAATCATACACAATTTTTGCAAATTCACATTTAATAAAAATTCTTAATAAGTAAGTGCACAAACTGCTGTTTCATGACGACGGTGAATTTTGAGACGCCTGCAGAAAACGGTTGTTGGCTGGTGGTGCACAGCTCGTGTTTCATTTAACGCTATGCGTTTGAAAACCGAGCAGCACTTAAATAGGATAAAATGATGAAATACTTCCTTAGATAAAGTGGTGAATGCTCTCATAAATCAATATAATTGATTACAGTAAAATAGGTAGTCACACACGCATTACCTTTTTTGCATTATCTTTATCAAAATAACAACTACTATTTTAGTGATTCCATGTCAACGTTTGTATTCGAACAGTCACTTTGCATTGCAGATATACTCAAAGCTATAACTACTTGAACCAAATTAGCAGCCTCAAAACAATAAACTCACAATCAGGGCTCCCTTGGAGTTGCCTTAGCGAGCAATTCTCGGGGTCATTTGTTGCCCACAATTAAGTTGTTCGGTTTTATATTTGACTTATTTTATTAAAGAAGTACCTACCCAACTCCGGAACAAAGATGTTCAAAGTCAAGCAGTCCTCAGCCTGATTCTCCAGGTGGTAGCTGAGTGGTACCCGGCCAGCCCGCCCCTCCCCCACGCCATTGTGCTCCGTTCTTTGTGGCTGCGGGCACACAGGGGGCATTGTGGTCTTCTGAAGGTGCCCTTTATTTGGAGTATCGTAGATAAACGCAGCGACGGAATGCATGAACCTTCTCTTCGCTGGTTTCTGATCATTTCTTCCTGCCATATTCTGTTCTGTTTTATCCACTCTCCCACCCAAAGATGCATATCGAATACCATAAATGGCATGTACTGGTGGCAGTTTTGCGTCAGAGAACCGGATTTCCACGCCTGAAACCGTGACTCGTCCATCAAGGTCGAAGTGACGTGCCGAGGGTAGTCGAGTCGAAGCTACGGGAGATGAATCTGCTGATACAAAGTATTGTAAAATTAGGAGACTTGTGAATAGTTTAGCCATCCTTGAGGTAGTGATATCAACGGACTGCATCCTTTCCAGTCCAGAGCTCCACTGCGTTGTATTTAAACATGATTGGCCATACTGAGTCTGCCTATCATCGCACTGGCGAACTTTCACTACGTTGTGGTGGCATAAAGGCGAATTCTAGGGCATCCTATTCGACCCATTATTTAAGTTACTAAACTCATGATGGAACTAAAAAATTGTTTTTTTTTTAGGATTTATCAGAGCTGTTCACTATCTGTGCAATTAATGAATATGTTCAAATTGAACTAAACAATACTGTGTCTACATTTAACGCATTTCAGATATCCGAAAAAAACTAAATTAAATGTATTGAGACATAATGTCTTTTTCTTTTCCGTTTAAAATCTAATAACGGTCCTTTCGTAAAGTGTGACCTGATGGTCTGATTTTCATTTTCTACATTTAATTAACTTCATATGTGTCAGAATTGGTTTTACGTCCATTTTTTGTATGCATATACTTACAGCATTAATTCAATCATGCCAAGATTGATTTGTTGGTTACTTATTCCGCTGCTTCCTGATTTCTGCTACATTTATTATAATGCAAGATCATATCATTTCGTAATGTGAATACCGAGTGCGTATTACTGTCCAATAAAAAGATTTGGCGATGCCTCAAATGGCAAATCGATGCAATATTGAGGAGGGAGTGGTCGAATCTGTAATCTTGCCAAATTTGCTTTGGGCTTTCTTAAAAAAATGATTTAAATTATACTTCATTTTCGTTTTTCGAAAAAGCTAACGACCTTAAAAACCTGGATTTCTGGGGTTGCAAGTTATTCATATATTTTGCTGTTGTCAAAATGGTTCAAAAATAGATTTGTGAATTTTATGCTAGTGTGTTTTTCAATGACGTTGGTTTTTGATCCCAACCTGATACAATAGTTTAAGCAATTATTCCTAATCCAGGTTATGGATGTGAAGGCTCTATTTCATTCGGTGAAAATCAAACCTAATATAAATGTTCCCAATAAATGCTCAAAGACACTGCCACGCATTTCACGTGATTAAAAAAACGCAAAACCAATTTTTAATTCTCGATAAACATCAAACGGTGTTTGATTCTCAACTGAACCTATCGGCCTCTGTAACGAAGACTTTAAATAAAAAAGAATTTTTTTAAATGAAATAGGGATTCCCAGAAAGTGTATCTGATTGATAGCTGAGGCTTGCTCAAGTATTTGAGAAAACTGGTTTGGACTGCAATTGTCAACCTGTATGACCATTAACTGGTCTACTAACACCTCAGGGCTTAGTTCAAGTGTACGTTTTAAACGACTATCAATTAACTAACTAATGTATGCTTTATTTCCTGTGTAAGGAGGGTGAGAAATGTTTTAGTTGGGCCTGCAGTTGCAACAATGACAAGGAATCAGTCGAGTGATGAGGGCAAGGTGTAAGGTGGTCCAAATCAGAATTCCATATAGCGAAACTCCATAAAACTATACATTTTCGACAACAAAAACTAAAATTAGCGATGCCAATAGCAATGTTATTTCTTTAGTTTATGGGATTCCCTTTAATTTACGGCTACTAAATCGCATGTTTTCCTATCATGGTTTCCATATTTACCGATAGTTTCTAATGCCGAACAAAAAAAAGTTTTATCAACGACTGGCCTTCTTCAATAATCTCACTTAAATCTTTCAAATAAAATAATATGTTAACATAAGCCGATGCCAATATACTTTAACATTTTTTTGCTCCGACTATGTATCTCAGATTAGCTTCAAGAAGAAATCATTGCTATGTTTTATGAAGCTCTGGCGCTGGATAGAGGAACTGCATCAAGAGGAACATCCTAGGCTGAATTTCTATCCTCATCGGTTAATATGCGTGGCGTGAATTCAACTGACAGGTTTCTAACAGCTTTACCTGAGGAATAAATTACCAAGTTACAAAGTGTCTATTAGATTCACCATTTAAGCGAGTCAATAGTACTCTTCCCTTTTTTTGAATAGACAGAACATTTAGCTTTGTCATATAGATTTTCCAACAGGTAGTTACTAAAGAAATAGCTTTTTGGAATCATTTGTAACCACGCCTTTGGGTTACAATGATGCATCGAAATCTCCATCTTTTTTGCCAATGTTTCTGACCACCCTGAGAACAGACTCACACATTTAAGTACTGTGGCTGGCTATTATGTGACTGAACTTGAATGTAAAGGCGGATTGACGCTAAAATAAAACCAGTTTTTTTGCAACTGTGGTTCTTAAAACTAATTAAAAGCAAATAACTACAATAAGTTAGGTTTATGCAGATGTTATAAACCTGTGAAGCTATTAGTACCCAGATTGAAAACGTTCATAAATGGTCAAAAAATACCTTTTTGATACATTCACGTAAATTACTATTAATAGCTTTACATGCCACAAACGAATGACTTTGTACATTTAATCAATGAAAGTAAAACTTGAGCCTCATGTCCCCGTTGGCTAAAGTGCAGGTATAATCCAATGGTGCGAGATCAGAGCTATTAAAAAGTTTCATAAGAGTGAGAAAATACTTTAAAGTGACAACTTTAACAACATGTGCAGGGTCACTAACCGCTTATACAGCATCTTCTTGACTTTGTTCTCACATGTATTCATCCACTTTCAATGGGAGCGTTACTGTACCGAGCACTTTTCCATGCGTCCCAAGTAAAGAATAGGTTCAGAAAATTTAGCTATACTTTTAAAATAGGTTTAAGCAGTGATATCTGTGATTAAAATTTCCATATTTCCTGCAGTTCTTAATATTTTAAGCATTGCATTCGGAACGTTAATCAGTCATCTAACCATTTTCACTTGACTTGTTTTACCTTAAAATTTCGCAATTGCGTTTCAGTTGAAAGGTGAACTGTTGGCTTTTTTCACAAAAAGAAAAATAAATCAGGAATTATATTTATCCAGGGCAAGAAACCGTCTAAAATGTGGCACCCATTGTACGCTGCTTCATGTTTAGCTAAACTGTCGAAAAAAGCCTTCATCACGTCACGAAATGATGCCTCTGACTCAAAAATGAAAAATGTTTTTCTAAACATGATAGCAAACCTCGCTAGTTGTAGAATTTTTTTGGCTTTAATCTGATTTTTAATTTTAACACTAGATGTTATTGTCTGTTTTTGTTCTAGAACGAACTATTGACGTCGCTGAAGGTATGCATTTCCACAAATTTTCTTACAATCAGTGATATTGTAAAGTGTCAATATATATAAATCAGAAAAAAAGTTTTTTATGCCTGTGTGATTTCATAGTTTTTTTTGCCAAGAGCCAATACATTATGATTAATTTCAAAGGGAAATGTTGGTCTGCTTGAACTTTAGTGTA
>UXSR01005376.1:0-81391 GCA_900604375.1 Mesocestoides corti | reverse complement strand
TAAGACCCTTAGGTAACTAAATTCCCAATTCTCAATTGGTTTAAATTGGTAACACTTAGCGCGCACCCACTAAAGTAAAAGGTAAAACTGTTTTCGGTATCTGTTAGTGATTTTTTATCGTAGTCTGGTTTAGTCTATTGAGTATTACTGTTAGCATTTTGGACGTTTCACTACGGTGATATACGCTGACGTCATATCTTTATTGTTCATTGCTTTTAAAACGTGATAACTGCTTTCCTCGACAATTTATCCCCTATGTGATTTTCGCCGCAATGGATTATTTTGGATGTCTACTTAGCATTTTGTTTTGTTTAAAGTTTCTGCTTGTATGTTGTACTTGCATAGCAAGTTTCCTCACGTTTAGCGATACTTGCTTAGTTGATTTGCTGTGGGTCACTGCATAAATTACGACACGCCGTTCGCACCTCGTCTTTCTAGTATGCGTTTTCGTTGCTTTGCTTCTTGATGGAAACTTTTTGTCCATTTCTTAGTTATTTTACACTTCATTTTATAGGTTACAGAACGATTAGAAGCCGTTTGCTTTCTCTTTCAGACATAACTTCACGCGTTATTCTAGAGGTGAATATGGAACAAGGCTTCGAGAAGAGACGTGTAATGAGGAGGTCCTCTGCACAGTTTTATGTATCAGCCGAGGACCATATTAAAAACGAGATGAAGCACGAACGCCATCTAACTGAGACCTCTCGCCTGACCTCTTCATGGGCAAGCCTTCGTCTTTCAGGAAACGAAAAACACGAATCTTCAGACTGCGGATTTTCTTCTCCTGGCTCATCAGGAAGCAGTCCTGTCAGTCACCGTCCTAGCTCCTTTAGTGGTCCCCTCATGATCTCCGTCACTTGTTCGAGCAGTGGGGGAGTTGCAAGTGCTGTGGTAAACGAGTCTAAGCCGTCAGTCGCAATTTCTTCAACTCAAGCTATTGTGTCTTTATCGCGATCATCTTCTTGTTACCCGTCACCGGTTGCCTCCCCAGTTTCTTCCCGCGTCCAGTGTTACTCTCCTGGCATTGGTCTTGCTACTAAAAAGCGGACGGCCAGTGTGAGTAGTTGTAGCAGTGCGAGTCCGCTTGTTCAAAGCAGTAATCTTGGAAAGAAACGAGCATATAACTGTCTGCAAAATACGGACACTGCTTCAAGTGCAGAGGGAAGTCGTGAAAGCTCCCCCGAGCCTCCGCGTATCTTTTCTAGGTTTGGAAAGATTCTTCGTTCATCGGAAGTTGTAGTCACTAATGTATCTAGTGTTGTCCCGACGTTATGCTCACCTCCACGCGATACCAATAGATGGACGCCTCCCGTTTCTACACCATCGTCTCCCTCCCCTATTTTGCCTGCAACTTTTCACGTACGAATGGTGTCTAATAGCCCATCAACAACAAGTTTACCTTCATTAATGCATTCCAGTCCGTCTACTGGTCTGTCGAACTCCCCCAGATTACCTGTAGGGCTTCCACAGCCGCAGGAGTTGATTCCGACTGATGTAAAACCTGGGTCCCCATCCTCATTTTCTTGCCCAGAATCAGCAGTAGCATACCAAACTGAAGTCGTGTCCACTGAAAATTCAAACAAACTTGCTGACAAATAGTGTTTACTATCCCCACCATCAAAACCATATTTTGTCCCACTTTTCTGTTCTAAATAGTCCATTTTCTCTTTCTCTCATCGTGTATATATCTGATTCTTTCCCGCATCAATTTTCCCCCGCACTCATACTGTCGTAATATGCCAACTGGACTCCAAAACACAAATTTTCTGTATTTACTTCTCCTGTACAGACTGTTGCCTTCATGTAGTAGCAGCTTTAGCCCATACTGATTTTTCCGATTTTATATTTTGTTACTTGTTCATCTAAAAAACCGGCTCTCTCGTCATTTCACTTTTCTCCATTTTACGGAATCGTTTTGATACGCAAATCGATTTTGACTAAATTCAACTACCGCAATTTTAGCCAGCGTAGTGTAGGTGATTAATTTAACAAGAATGAGGCCATTCTGAGACATCGGATTGGCGGAACTGCTTGAATTGTAGCAAGTAGCCGCATTTAAATATTTTAAATAAGCGCCCAATCGTGGGCTGCTTGCAAGACTTAACGCATGGGGATTGGATCGCCAACTGGGTGGCTTTCTGAGTCAGTTGGAAAAATTAGGTACCGGTATTTCACGAACCGGAATTCGGGTTAAAGCAATCCATTATTGAATAGTGGCACCTGTTATAACGTTACTAAGCGATTAGTTAACGTCATTTTGGTCCTAAATTGTTTCTGTGTGGCTCAAGAAAACATTTCAAATAGAGGTGGGTGTTCGCTGCTACAAATTGTCCTTCCTTTAATTTTTTGTCTGCGTCCTGGATCCCCTTATCACAGAGAATAAAACCAATGCGTCGTAACCCGATGTTGACGTCCTCTTCTCAGTCTTTTTGCTGCCCTGTCTTGTCAGGTTTTCTGGCTCTTTAATTCGTTAACTTGATAAAAATACTTGGGCTGACATTAATACTATGGGAATCGCCCATGAGAACTAAAATTCCTGCGTTCAAGTTAGTGCTAATTTTAATTATTGCTATTATTTCGTGGTGACTTCATTGGACTTAGTTACTGCTATAGTATGCACGTTTCGTATTTAATGGTGAGTGTGTTCCGTCGTAGAATGCAAGGGCAAAGAATTTTTAGAGAGAAAGCCCCAAATGACATTCGCCAAATTAATTAAAAGATTTAATTGGAAAGTAGAAGTTTTCGCTTACACTGTTATCTGTGAACTTCACCGCGGCCTTCTTTAAGCCAAGTTTACAACTGTTTCTCCTTGGTTTTGATAATTACTCCCCAGAGATTGGGCATTTTGCCAAGGGGTTTTTTCATTTAGCTACGAGAGAAATAAAATTGGGTTTATCATGTTTCTCGTAACAACATACTAAAATCCATTCCTTTAACAGTACACAGTCCACTGTGAGGGACACCTACCTTCCGTGATCGCTTGCAAACTTTTTTGCCTAATTTCTTTTATTCTGTTAGAGTCTAATTTGAACTGTGGGCTGAATGGTGTAACATTTCAGTGTAAAATCTGTTGACTCCAACTGTGACAGTAGTTTGTACTTCGAGCCCCAACTGTTTGACTCCACACAAAAACCTGATTTTAATTTTCATGAGCATTAATGATATGTGCACAACACCTTGGCAACTGCTCCATTCATGACTAGATAAAACGAAAGTAGCTCGGCTTTTTCATTACATATTGTAGGAATCGGACCCCAGTGACAAATATAAATACACCTTAAGCAGAACACAAATGTTCCACAAATCTATTCATTTCCAAATTCACCAAAAAGTTACACCTTTGGAAAAAAAGTAGTATTAAAAGCTGAGATTCCTTGGTGCTTCCCAGGATAATTTTCGAGTTGCTCCTGTTTAACAACGCACAATAACAGCGACGCTGTTTCCATGATTCACAAAAGCCTTCGTCAAGAAAGCCTTGACCTTAAAACCATTTCGATGAAGTCCTCTGTCGAAATTATTTCCCATGACATAATTGTGCGTGGAGGGGAGGTAAGTTGTCACCTTTTACCCCCAATTCGTCAGGCTAAATGTCAGAGTTACTAAGACGCTAGGACTTCTTTCTATCATTTGAACTTACTAAGGACTAATGAATGTGGGGTCGGTGCAATGGTCAAGGCCCATGCGATACACTGATTTTCGCGAATTGTCTCACGTCACTTAATGTCTTTGATTGGGCCTACAATGTTGGCTCACTTCCTTTCAAAGTGAGCTTTTCACTATGCCACCAATAATGCGTAACGTTTAGTTCTAATTGCTTATGCATGCTTTGCGAGGTAAGCTGACTTAGCAGGGCTTCCTTGCAGCCACAAACATCAGGAGTAGCGATGTTGTATTCACTGCTGTAAGAGATAATCATAGGTAAAAGGAGATCCTGCTCACATGACAATCGTGTTTACGCCCCACCATGTGGCCTGGAACCACACCGGGCAGCCGGATTACATTGACTTGAGTCAACCCAGTCATGGGTGTAGCGCTATCTGGCGGGAAACTTCCAAGACTGACATTTGTTAACCATTCTAAAAGCTTAGTATCGACTTAAAAATTTGCATAATCACTATGTTTGGAAACTCAGGGTCTCATAAAAATAAACTGACTTATTAATAAACCCAATGGCTCCCTTTTCTAAAACCTAGGAAACCAAAGTCTTATCCAATGTTCTCCTAATACAGGTTAAATGAATAAAAATTGAAAGGCGAAAGAAGAGAGGAAGCTCAAATCAGTTACTTATAGTGGCACCCCTTGACAAGTTGGTTACAGACGTAGGGTTTCCGCTCTCAAGAAGTACAGCACAATATTGCCTTCGCAATAATCGATATCACGTCATGCGCACAGTGCCTCACAAAGAGATGAACAAGAGCGTTTGGTACTTCTGGAACAACGAGTATTTAGTATGGCAGAAGTCGCGCTATCAGGACAGGCTTAATGGTATTAAATAGAACCAAAGTCTAGTTTTGTGCCTATTACACCACTACCATTAAAAGCTGAAAACTGGGAAATGTGTATTGATCAAGCGAAGAGACAGCACTCATCGTATAAGTTCATGTAATTCTTTATAAAAAGTTTCGATTGATGACTTTTGGTACACCACAAGTTACGCCATTTTGCTTTTAAATTGACGATAAAAACCACAAGAAGAAATGCCGTTCGAAAACATGGATCTATTTGCCGCAACTCATTTTTGTTGCTAAAGATCTGTGCTAGTCAAAGGCGGGTGCTCTCAGTTAAAGACACAAGAGCGAATAAGGGTAAATTATTGAAGTTAATAATATTTATTTAAACAGAATGAAAGAAGAAGCTTCGATGTGAAAAAAAATGGCAGACGCGAGTGGTTGCATACATTTCGTTGGTGGCCCCGGTGCTTCTTTGTAAAAGCACATGAACTTTAGAATATAAAGGAGAAAATTGCGGCCCACAAGGCAGTCTGAATTCTAATTAATGAAAGACATGGTTAAAGTCTAAATAAGTTTAGTCTAACAATGGAGATAATCAGAATTCGTCTTCGGAGTCACTCAAATGTTTTCTACGGTTACTCAATACCTCCATCAGCACCTTTCCAATAGAATCCACGAGATCAGGCTCTTTGACTGGTGACGGATCGCGTCTTGCAACTGGTTGTGTCTAAATATATTGTATAGAGTAAAAATAAAGGTTACAAACTAGAAATTGATAGAATTCTGATTTCAAAGAAATAGCCGAACACCTTGCCAAGAACACATGGCCTTGGAAACATTTTAAGGCAAACTGGCTGTTCGGTACTCCCATTTTAATACATGCTTGCCTTGTATAGAAATAAATGCGCTGGCATTTAAAAAACTATGGAAATTCAAAAATGTTCTTCTACCGGTTTCAACATGGTCGATTTAAATTGAGTGATGGAATTGAGCAAGCTCTCGCGGCCTGCTTCGGCAGATTGAGGTGCCGCAGCCAGAGAAGGAGGGGGAGGAGGTGGTGGCGGCGGTGGTGGAACAGGCCCGTTTTGTGAAGGAATCAGTGAGACTTCATTGGCACTCTGATAATTATGTGAGTCTTGGCGGTCGCGACGTGCATCCAGTGCTTGTCTGACCTACGAAAACAAAAAAAAATGATCTAAATAGTGTCTTATGAAACTCAAGCTTAATGTGGATGAAACACGCAGACTTAGCGTTTAATGCCGTCATCTCTTTTACGAAAAATAGCTTTGCCTTTCAAGAGCACACAATTCGACAAAATCTACGAAAATTTAATATAAACAAACTTTATGAAGTGGATTCCTTACCTAGTAAAATAACTTTATTATTTGATAAGTTGTTTGGACTAAACCCACCATTTTGATTAATTCACAAAGGTCTTATTACTTAAAACAATACGTGAACAGCTTTGAATTGCACTACATGGGTGAAGGGTAAGTTAGCAGTTGCTTTGTATGTGAGGTGAACTTCGAGACTTATCAGCTTGAGCAAACGTCGGTTTGGAATTTTCTCTGTGTGGTGCAGGCATATCAAGTCAGACTATTGTTAATTATTGTTGAAGAGCGCGAATAGATACTTTCTATTTATAATTTACGGTTAAATTTATGTTCCGGAGCATTGACACGGCACTCATGTGCACTGACACCCACCACATGGTGCAGAGCATAACGCATAAAAATTAATGCTGCACTCGACTCAGGCCTCTTTTAAAATCCGAGCTTCAAGCATATCATAAAACGCAAGACTGATTTAAGCAATAATGATGCCGAAACCTTGTAAAGATGTTTCCCTGAAAGTGTTCAAAGTCTGCATTTAGTGTTAGGGCTGTTAATTTATTACTATGGGAACAGAAAAGAGCTACTTGCTGCAAAAATGCATGGTCAAAAATTGATCATGGTTCCTGGAAAAGACGTAATTCAACTCAAGAATACAGCTGCTAGGATATAAAACTACTAGAGGGTACTCAGTCGTCGCTTAATGTACTAGTACTCACTTTGTTTCAACAAATGTTTAAGTTGCTTGATTGCTCAATGTACCAATCAAGTCAAATTTTGTTAGCTGCTTCAGAGAGTAAAAGAAACTCGTTTAAGAAAATCGGGCTCCAAGGACTTTTGTTGGAAGTACGCGAAGTAAATGCAACGGTGAAGTTCCTGAGTCATTTACCTCATTGGATCCGTGGCTTTGGATTACATTGTAGACAATATTCATATCCTCCTTAGACTCTACTTTTATCCCAAGTAAGGCAAGAAGTTGTGCTGCTACCTCCTCATCACGCGCCTGGATTTTTAATTCTTCTCCATTTGAATCCAAGCCAACATGCTGGACGTGTTTGAAACCATGAAACGCAACGTTCACATTATTGCTCTAAAAGAAAACAAGACATATTGGATAATAAGGTGTTCAACAAGGCTGGCGTCTCATTGGTAGAGCATAAAAAGTTATAATTCTGTTTAGGAAACGTATACGTACATCATTTTCATTGCGATTAAGCACCTAAATGAAAAGAAGTTAACTTAATCGAAGTGCCGAAATTACAATAAGAAAAAATACTGAAAGTGTTTCGCATTTCGCAAAGGTTTTCACCAGCTAAAATTCGTTGGAGATAGAAAACATAAAGGTTACACGGCCGGCTGTAAACATAACCCAAAAATGCTAAAACTGACCTTTTCTACTTTGCCTTGAACTTTCTACAAAAAAAACAAAAAGTTATTTGCATTCGTCAAACCTCCTGAAAGTGACGTGGGTTCATCTCAAAGTCACTTCAATTTTGACAGTTGATGTTTGGTTAACGAGTCACCGATTAACACTGGAACCTTACCAAAAACGCATCCCAAGTTAATTGGTTTAGAACCCAAAACTTCCATTGAATGCATGTGATCGGGTCCTTTAAGGAAATACATTAGGAACGGCTGCAGACATGATAATTTTCTTGCTCATTCCGTTTCGCACACCAAATAAACCGCAACATGGAAAATTCTTGTCGAAATTGTTGTCGTGAATTATTAGACGAATTTTGGCATACCTTATATTTCTGAGGCCTTAGATCTACTGACGTCCGCATTAAATTTTCAAACTTCCTTTTTTTTATAAATCCGGTAAGACACTTTGGCATCGTTGAAGATTTTATAACCAAATATCACAAATATCAATCAACCATTATGTGTCTGAAATTTTTTAACTATACTGTGTGCCCATTATATGAATTTCTGTGTCTTTTATGGTTTCTAAATTACCAGATTTATAAAGAAATACAACTGAGCACTTAGTGTATATGAGACTTCTGCATTACCATTATTGCCCGTCTAGCGAGACCAGTAAACTTGGTCTTTCCTTGGCCGGGGGGTTTATTGTTTATGCGGCCTCCGCCAGAAGGTGAAGAAAGTTCATATTTGAGAGAGCAGTAGTAGGCCTCAGCTTCCCTCGAATCGGCAAATGCCAAACCGACTGGTCCAGATTCGCCCGCAAATGTATGAAATTTGGCGGTTTGAACATGGTATTGCATCTCCAGGTAGAGGTTTGTTGTGTTAACTACACGGCCTCCCTAGAACCAGAAATGCTCTGAGATTACTGATTTATAATTACCAAAAGAAGGACATTGTTGCTCCCCACACCCTATAAACCACAAATCCTGACCGGTTTAGACAAAGTGGACTAAAATAACTGACAAGCGTATTCAATAACTTTAAGAGAATATGTATGAAATTTGTGTTTTGCTGGTCCCAATGTAAATTCTTCTTGCCAAGTCGTCGGATTCAGGTTCATTACACTTTTTAAAATTGTTGCACGTGTAAGTCCACTCATAATTTTATCTCACATTTCATATGAAATTATGAGCAAGCTTTAAACTCTTTGATTTGTGACCTTCACAAAATCCTCCTAAGGTGTTACTAAATTTTCTTACATCGGAGCGTTTGCGAAGGGTTTCCTGCTGCGTGTGGCGTTTTCATTTGCGAATAGGAAACATTAGCGTACTTTCGAAAAATCGGCATGCGAACTTTAATGTTGATTTTGATTAGCTCTTTATTGACGGAGCTAATGCTACGTTATGCGTGTGTTGGTGCCCACAGTTGTACCCCAGTGCAAGCAGGATACGTCAAAAGAGACTTTTACTGTGTTGTTGCAGTGGAGCAAGTGAAACGCGCCATTGACGTTAGTTGGTTAAACACAGGTTAATGTACTTGGAGCTGTCACACAGACAAATGAGCGATAGCCTAAACAACAATTTAAAAAATGAATACACAACACGATTGCATAGACTTATATCACTGTTATGCACTAATAGTGGAGTTATAATGAAACAGTATTCTCATCCTGCTTTTCCGGTGCCTGGGTAATTCTATGTTGATAAGACTCTTTCATATACTATAGTATGGGGCTGAATCAAACGAAATTTCCTTTGTCATAAGCCACTTGTTTGTTTCCTTTGTCATAAGTCACTTGTTTGTTTATGTGACATATCACATTGATATCTTAATTCAAAAGTAGTGTTGTTCATATTATTATGTCACTTGCTTTGTTTACAGCGTCTTCGCACATGCAAGTATTAGTGGGTCCCTAGAGGTCCCTATTTTCACAAAAGCCCCTTCTTTAATGACTTAACTACTACAAAATAGTTGGCATCAAGACTCCACGGCCTTTTATATTTTTGCGCACACTCCCCACTAGTTTTTTGTTTTAATATCAACAAAGGCAGCCTCGATTTGACACAGCGATGCAATCAAATTGACAGTATCGCTTTTTAATCAAAAGTAATTAATATTAATGCAGAACTCCTCAACAATCAAATAAACGTGGTGCAAAATTAATGTGCACCGGAAAATATAGTCAGTACAATTTTCGTGCAAACCACTTCGAAAATTAGCAAATAAACGCATTGTATTAAAAGTGTCAAATTTGGACTTGTATTATTTTTTACAAGGCAACTGGTTTGCGGTAACTGGTGTTTTCACGTAGGCAAATAGTTTTGCATTCTTACAACGTGGTTTTCTATAATTAATAGAACCACAATAGGAGCGAAAAAATTTTAAATATCATTTTAAGTATCCCTTAGAAATTGACATGTTGCAAGAGAAATAAAGAAATTAATTAAAAGCCATAAAATGGCAGATATTACCTCCACTTCTTTCTAGAATACAACCACTTCTGCTAGGTTATGTAACCTGAAATAATTCAAACAACTGCATAATATCTCACTGATAATTAACAAAAGGTAAGCGATGATCTAGAAATATATCCTGTAAAAAATATACTATGGCAGTAAACAAATATGAGGAAGTTGCATTTGTGTTCTAGGGATCTGATAATTCATCAGAGGGGAAAAAACTCACCTCCCAGTCATAAAACCGAATTGCTACATTGCCTGAGTCTGCTTGTTTTTCCAGAGTAACGATTCCTGAAGATTGCAACTTCCACTGACCTTTCTGTCCATAATAAAGACGAGCGACGCAAACGCTCCGTGCATTATTATTTGGAGGAATCAAATTTTGGACGTATTGCTGCTCAGATTTGGACAGAAGTTTTGAGATGTTCATAACGCCTGCTATAGACCAAAAGGTGCGCTTATCTTATGTCATAGTGTTAGCATTGAACCTTACTTACTAATAATTTTGCAAGAATAAAGGCAAAGATTCAAGAAAATTTGAAGCAATTTGTATTAGCAATTGTCAAAAAAATTGATTAAAGGATCTATAAGAAGCAAAATTGCAAGAAAAAGAATTAAATTTATATTTGCTAGAATTAATGGTCCACGTTTAAAATCAAGATTCATACACCAGGCCAAAATGTAAAAAAATTCAGTAAGGCACAAAAAGTTAAGGTACAGCAAACAAGACATAGAAACCCAACCAAAATTTCATACACTTATCATGCCTTCATTTCTGTGTGTCTATTTTGTAAAAAAAGAATCCTGGTAGGTAAAACGTGACTTTGTCATAAATAAGGCAATCCAAAAAAAGATTTTCATTAGAAAATGAAAACAAGAAAATTTTCCGCAACCAGTTTACAATGCACTATCAAAGTATTTATGTATTACCATGCAAAAAGACTATAATATTTCAAGCAACTGCTAAAGAAAGCAAAACATTACGAAGAGGGCTCACTTGTGGACTGAAAGGTCAATTTGAAAAGTTGCAATAAACTAAAGAGGTCAGAGATGATAATAAGTTAATTTAAACAAGTTATTTAGGAACCTTTAGCACCGCAGATATTTGCAGATTGCAACAAAAATTATTAATAGAGCCACAAGATGATTGAATAACGTGCTGAAGTCTTGATTTAAAGGAAGAAAGGTCTTTTCATTCATGTAATAACGACAGGGATGTTCAGAAAAATTATATTATGAAGCTTGTTATGTAATACTTTTTTAATTATGACAAAAAATACGCAAATAGCAGGCTTCATTGAGACCTTAATATTTTCAAAAAGGACAGACAACTTTGGTATTTTTCCATAAATTATTTGGATAAACGTCGGCATCATTTTAACATTTAATCTAGCACCAATTTTTAAAGCGTTTACTGAAACTCATCGTCAACATTTTTCTTTAGGATTTGTCAAGCAGTAGGCTTTTACTCATTGTATATTGTAAATATATGTTCCTTTAACTATTATTGACAAAAAAACTTTGTTATAAATGTTTTATCTGGTTAAGAGTAATATCTAATGGGCAATTCGAGATACTTTTTAGTCAAGGTTGAATTGGAAGTGCCGGAGTTGATTCAAACATCGTGTGTACTGGCGGGAGTTCGACGTTTAATGTGTACACCTAAAGCACTTTCTGAAGAAGAAGCTGCCTTGTATGATCGTCAGATTCGATTGTGGGGCCTAGAAGCACAGTCAAAATTAAAACGTGCTAAGTTACTGCTCTTAGGCCTGTCACCAGTGGCTGGGGAAATCATTAAAAATATTGTCCTTTGTGGCATTAGTACTCTGACGATTGCAGATAGAAAGACCGTTACTGAAGATGACATTGAACACTGCTTTTTGTATGAGGAATCGCACTTTGGGCAGCTGGTAGGACATGTGATATCTTTTAATCTAGTCAAAGAGAAATATTTCTGCCGTCAAAAGAGCACAGGCTCTCAATACAATGGTTAGCATCACTTGTGAATCCAACATTGAAGCTGATTTTCTCTATAAGCAATACAAAGATTACGATGAATTCATAATTGCTTTGGACTTCCACGATGGAATTTTAAATGACTGGATTTTTTATGCGAACAAATTTCGCTCTTTTTCCAACCAGTCGAAAATACATTGCGTTTTGTCATTTGGGATGCATGCAATAGGCTTCGCTGACCTTGGGTGCTACACATACGAAAGGTTTGAGGAGAAAAATTTGCTTGAGTTTTAGTGATGAAAATCGGGTGAAAGCGTCTGGGGATGTTGCCAACACCGATCCACCTAAGTCCGCTAATGGCGATAGCCCTGTTTCTGTAAGTCATTTTACTCAGTCGTTTATTAAAGATGTGGTAAGTAGCACGATTGATGTTTTGGGCATTATTATTTGTTACATCATGCTTTGGTGTTTTGGATAACGATCTCCACTAATGTTCTTCCTGTTCTAGTTTGTTCAGTACCCGTCTATTAAAGAATTATTTGACCTCACCTGGCGTGGTGAGCAGGCCTCAAGATTGTCTGCGAAACGGATGCCTAAGGGCTTTTTTCTAGCGCGCTGTAAGTTACACGTCATCTTACCCATTCTAACTTCCTACGGCCATTTTGCTTGTGACATTTTTTTAGTGATCTCTCAAGTAAATGGCCCCATTACAAGTCAGGCCCTTCAAGATGCGTGGTACAATGTGGCAGAAGATCTAGGTGTACCAACGACACTGTTATCCATCGAGGATTTTGAGTAAGATTCCGGCTTCATTAGGTTATTTGAATATTGGGTACAGCTTTCATTTATTTTTTTAGGTCTTGTTGTGGAATGTCAAGCGTCGCTATAAATGCTATCATTGGTGGAATCATTTCTCAAGAAGTTATTCAGGTAAAACTGTCTTTTTTATAATTACTGTTATTCTCAACTACAGGTTAGGTTGTCCATCTTTTCTTTGAGCACTAGACTTATATAGGTATCTCTGCTGTGGTTGGTGCATTTTTTTAGAAATTTTGCCTAAACTCTGATCTACCGTTACCTCATTGTTTATCGTTTTGTCACTGCTCGTAATTGAAGTCATTTCTGTGTACATAATCATTTCATTACCACGTGTTCCACACCAAGTCGGATTTTTGAAACCCGGGCTAAAATGTGTGGTGACCCGACAAATTTTATCGTATGTTTTAGGGCCTGTCGCATAAAGGCACACCAAAGGGCAACTGGTATTTTATGGACGGAAGAACGTGTGAAGTTACCGTCCTCTGGATTCCATCTCGCGCACAACGCCCTGATTCCAGCTCGTAGCTTTCCTCCATTCCTACGTTTTTATTGGGTTGTAGAACGAATTCTTAACGTTCACTTTATTCAGACCAGTGGACCGTAAATTAAATCACGTTGAAAATTCCTAACCGGACTTTTTTTTCAAAATCTCTTAGGTTTTTAATGCATATAGCTTGTGCACTAAGTTACATCTCAAGTATCCATTTCCTGACTGTCAGCCCAAAAACGTTGACGGTGCTCATTGAAATGTCGAACGAGTGCCTAAAAATCACCTTGATTCAATCCGAACTTAACCGAGCTGACTAAATTGTCGTTAGCAGCTGGTCTCGCGTCAGTTATGCAGAGCGTTTTCACTACAGCCAATCGACGATGATTGCATACAAATAAGGAGTCAGATACGGCAAAATATGGTTACATCGCTCAAGTTTCAGCTTTATTACTCCCTCTCAAACACGGCTTTCGTGGATTCTATAGTCGAACGGGCGAAGATACAATGAAAGAACTGCCCAGTTGTCGACTCGGTATTGGAGTGGCATATTATTACATTCTGTTCTTATCAACCGACCGGGTGAAACTTTTATTCGAGACTTCACGTGCTTAAAGTCGGACCGAAATGAGGCAAGTTGTGGCCATTTAGTGACTAAGCAACTCGGCCTAGGTTAGTATCTACGGAATATTGAGCAACTAACAAGTACCCTTAGTAAAACGCCCAAGTATCTTCTTACCCGATTGACACTTTGTTATGTGTAAACGTGGTGCAGGAAGCATGAACAGGAAACTTAATGCTTATATATCCAACTTCCCTTTTAACAAGCGCCGCAGACTATTAAGAATACTAATTTCAGGACGGCTACTTTAGGGGAAAAATGACTCGCTACTGGGTAGGCGCTGGTAGCAACGAGTAGAATGCCCTCGCCAAGACTACAACGGGCCCAGGTCACATCCCTAAATGACTTCCTGTTTAGTTTCTGAAAAGCAGTTCCAAAACATGGTGACTTCGTTTCAAACTACGCGTCACCCCCAGGCGATCGTCGTTATGAAAACGTTCGCATTAGTTTCACACATTAACACTGATTTGTATGAAAACGGTAGATGGAAGGAAGTCTGAAATCCAAGACCGAGGTTTGGGGGAAAAGTGTGTTAAAAGTACAAACTTCATTTGTAATCTGCCAATAATTTCGAAGTCTTGCTACCACTTAACAGGGAGCAGTTTCAATATAAAAAAACTAACTGTACATGGTTGGTACCCTCGATATAAATTTCTTGTGCTGCAACCAGTTAGTACAAGAATTTCCTCCGGTTCAGGGTGATTCGGCCGCTTCGCCGCCAGCGGTGGCATCATCACTTAGCACTGTGTTATCATCGGCATCATCGTTGGTATCGGAACCGTCGTCGTCATCGGAATGCTCGTGACGCAGAGCCCATTTGGTCGCAACAGCCAGCAATTTGCGGTTCGGTTGTTCGGCAGTCGTGTCAGGAAAAATGTAATCGACGTATTCCTCCCAGCCTCCTCCTGCTTCATCCTCAAGTCGCCGGCTCCGAACCAGACGTTGGGGCTCAAACCCAGCAACCTCCATCTGCGTTTCCTCGTCGCCGTACTCCTCCTAACAGCGCAAACGGTCATCAAATGTAATAAAGAGCCGGTCATCTGGAAAATAACTTAGCACAACGGGCGATATTAGAAGGCCGAAATAAAAACTTTTCTCACTTGGACAATTTGAAGGGCTGCCAGATAACTTACTCCATCTTCTCAGTGCTGGGGTGTATAATACAAATTGGTTATGGCGAGGCCACTTATAAAGCGGCGACTTCAAAGCGGACATGAGAAATAGGCGGTAAAATTACCAATAAGCACAAGCAGCAAAAATTGGCACGAAATACATGTACACGAGGCCTAACCTCAAACGCCTTCCATTCATCAATGAGCTGAACGCGCTGTTCTTTTTCGTTTGACTTGCGAAGAGCCAGATTAGCCTCACGGTAAACTTCACGAGCGCGTTCGACGGCAGCCCGAGTCTCAGTCTCGTTGGCTGACGCACCAACATCCCCTAACTCGTTGCCATGCTCAGTGGAGTTTTGTGCGCATAGTTCGAAATTGGCAAGACTCAGCCATACCTACAATAAACAAGGCCAGGAGATTACTTGGTCCACACCGGTATACGATGGTTACTACAAGCTACACCAGTTACTGCAATCACATCAATCTAAGGATTTTCCATTGTGGCCTTGCATGATTCGACCTTAACCTCAGCAAAATTCCCCATCATCGCAACAATTTACTGTTCGCCTTACCTTTACATGTTGTGTTTTTTGCATAAGACGGCGATACAGGGCACGCGCACGGTTCCACTCGCGTTGCTCAATCTCATAGTCAATGTAGGCCTTCCAGAGGATCTCCGGCATATCCAGAAGAGGTTGCGAGATAGCCAACTCGTAAATAGCCCGAGCTCGCTCTACCTCATCCAACAACGCCTCCATTTCAGCATACTAGAATACAAAAGGCAAATTTGACTTGCACTACCACCACTAAGTGGGATGCAGCAATCAGGTAGCACCGACTATACCGTTTCTACTGTGGTTGTGTAGCATCCGCAAAAAAATGAGAAACGTAGTTTTAAGCTCCTACCTAGGACATAGCTTTTGATCTATTTTGTAAGAACTGGGTTAAATTAATGATAATCGACACATAATTTTTGTGTCCTAATCCACCAGGCGTTACAGAAAATTTTGCGGAGACGGCCACGGACATCGGGTTTCACACTTCCAAAACCAACTTACAAGAATCTATAAAGGCAACTACTTGTAATTCTAAAATTTGTTAAATAAACGTACTTACGGTCTGAAATCTCACTTTTTAAATACAGTCATCCATCATGCCATGAAATCTGTCAAGTGATAACTACGCCAACAACAACAACTTACGCGCATCCACGTTGTGCAATTCTCAGGGGAGAATTCTAGAAACTTTTCATAAAGCTTTCGGCATCGGTCGAATTCCCGCAACTGAATCTCTAGCTCAATGTAGCCACGAAAGAGCTTGGCCTTGGGACATTTGCCCAATGCTGTACCCTAAATCAACAAGTGCATAGATTAATAGGCAAAGTGAAGCCGTGACCTGTCTGCAGTTGGCTTCGTACCAAAATTTTACGTGCTGTCGGCAGTAGTTTCTGGCGTATCTCGAATTTGGCAGCGTACAACCACATTTTGGCAAAGGTGAACCGCCGATGGGGGATAAGACGAAGGGCAAAGTTGTACACCTCCCGAGTTCTCTCTACATCTCCAACTGTCAGTTCCTCATACAGGGCGTAGTTTATCCACAAGTAGATGTACCTACGCCAATACCGCTTTTCCTGAAAAAGGCAAAACAGCGACGTTTCAATGTGCCTTGGTCGCATAACTAGAAACCTGCCTTGGTAAGAGCCCAGATCTCACTATGTGGAGATGAGAGCAAGCATTAAGAACAGTAATCGCTTCGTTGAAAAGACCACGTTCAGTGATACTTTACATACAACGGCAACAGTTCCAAAAATGTTGAGTTCCCAAGATACAAAATTTTGTCCGCACGACAGTGGCCAGACGTACAAAAATAGTCGATTAAAAAGTGAACCACGTTTACTAAAGTACCAAATAGTTCCTGCGTGAGCCAAGCCTCCAGATAAACCTTGATTAGTAAATATCTCGAGCAGTTTAAGATTGTTCCAATAGATTCAATTCGCACCTTTCTAATGATGATGATGATGAATACAATCTTGTTATATCGCAGTTTAGTTGACATTTACTGGGTGCTTGAAACTGTTCATGTCCAATTTGTGACAAAATAAATGCAATTTATTTTCGTGAAAATAAAATATCGCTTATTAATAAATAATGTGCACTCCATCATTTTCTACAAGGTCTTGTAAAGTTTTGGATTGTTCGTCGAAACTGATTGGTTTCTCTTTGAAGAATGTCGCAAAACTCTTCCAATTACTACCGGTACCATTCAAATTATTTTGTAGAGAAGGAAAGAGATTACGAATACGGGATGCTGTCCGCCCACAGATTAACTTCCCAAGTTTTTGCGGTGTTTCTTCTGAACGACATTTGATCTGGTGGTGGCATAGTGGAAGCTTATGCCTTTTCGCTTGACCAATTTTGCACCTTTTGCTTAGACCTCAACATTAAGTTGGGTGAGCTGCTGACGGAGATTCCTCACAATTGCCTGGCCACATTAGAGAAGTTCGCAAAAGTGCTTCCTCTGCGACTGTCCCGTCATTCAGTGCAATTCGACCCTTGCCACCGATTCCGCTCTTTCACTTCTATGCCTCCAAGTACCACCTTGTAAATCCAATTTTGAGTTGATTAAAAAAGGGTTCGTTTTTTGACAAACAAACAGACCACAGTCGCAAAAAGACGGTTCAGGTTGTTCCGCTGTGTCAAAATATGAGGGACTCATACAGATTTCGATGTGCATTCAAGTTGCTGGAAAAAGACAACTGCGGTCGACTTGTCAAAAGCCGTTCAGCAATCTATTCAGTGGTAGTGAAAATTTGTTCACTAAATCACCGGTAGAAGCCATTTTCAACGTCAGAAGGCCATCCAGGGTGAATTTTGTCGTTTAGATTAAAGTCATCCCTTGATACCGACTAAACAACCGTTTAACTGTTTTAAGAATAGGTGAAATACTCTTAATCTTCCATTTAGAATAAATTAAACAACACGGTCAAGATTGCTGTCGACGAAAATCGGGCACAAACCTTTGAAATCACCTCATGAATGTACCTCTTATTTACACATGGGCAAAGTCCTTTGACGTTCCTTTTTGCCTCCTAAAACTTTTAGCAATGCTTTGGAGCGTTACTCCGATTCGCCCATTTGCTCCGCCTACGATAGGGTCTGACTTCAACAATTCCATTTGCAAAACTATCAAAGTAGCTGATAAAGTGGCGGACACGAAACGTGGCTTTGTTTTGTCAGGGCCTATAAAAACCAAACAGAATCTATGCTGGCTTGAAGACGGCGTAAAATCCAGTATTAATTTCGTTTCATGCGGAATATTTGGTTCACGAAGATCAAACCGCTCAAAGTTATGAAACGATTTGTCAGGTTCCCTTAGTTATTTTCCTCGGCAAGATCGCCAATATGAAAAATGGGGGGAAATCCTTTTTCACTCGCCCCAATTTAATTTTTAAAGTATATATGTAAGAAAAAAAATAAACTACGCGACGGTTATTTACATCAGCACGCATGTAGAACACCTTTTCATGATGCCAGCTTGGTCGAAAATTACTTTTATTCCACTAAATATGTCAAACTAGGTTCATCCCTTATTTGGATATGTACGCAAACTAATACACTACTCAGAGCTATTTATCAGCTAGTAAAATAAAAAGCACAAATCAAAAGCACTACCTTAATTGGTGGGACATTGGCCACTGCCCGTTCGTAGAGTTCACGAGTTTGCTCAACCGAACCCTCCTCTTCCATTAGGCGAACATAATCGAACCAAACGTCGTAATTATGGGGATTCGCTTCCACTTCCTACAATAGCAATAAAAGAAAGCAAATTACTCATCTAACTATTGGCATCAAACTATGGACAATAGTTTGGTGTCCCCATTCCAATATACTCTTAAAGCAACTATTTTTATTATATTTTTAAAAACCCAAGTAAATTCGCCTCAAACCTCAGGGTTCATATATTTTAAGTCTAAAACGGGAAAATTCAGAAGCAGCGGAACATTTCGGGGCCAAAAATATGTAACGACAACAACGTACCGACTCATACTGGAATTTTCGTTTATTAAGAATAACTCCTTCGATTGCCAGGCGATCACCGTATTTTTTTTCATGTAGTGTGAATGCCTTGTAAATTTCTGGACATTCATCCGATGGAAGATTATCCAGAGCATATTTGTAAATTACTCTGGCACGGTCATGCTAAAAAAATTAACAAAACGACTATTATTTCAAAGGAACATTGTCGTAGCCCAAAAGGTGAGCTAAATACCTCCTTCTGTCTTTCTTCAAATCTAGCAAATTCGATGAATAAGCGGGCTTGAGGATTATCTGTCCCGTAGAATTCAACTGCCCTTTCAAATACTTGTCTAGCTGAGTTTATGTAGTTATTTCTCTCCTCAAACTTGGCGTATTTAACCCAATTTTTCGGTTCGGGGTTGACAAGAACAAAACGCTCGTAGATCATTCGGGCCCTTTGAAGCTCCTTGTATCGCAGTTCGAAATTGATGTAAGCATGCCATGCTTGCTCTTCCGGTTCCCACTCCATCCAGCGCTCGAAGACCTGACGAGCTCCGACGATATTACCCAGTTGTTCTTCCATGTAGGTATATTTGTACCAAAACTGGTTAGCTCTTGGAATCAATGTAACCGCCCTGTCCCAAAGGTTCCTTGCGTGGTTCACTTGTTTGTTCCGCATTTCCATGTCTGCATACTTAAGCCACAGACCGATATTGCGGAAGTCCACATCCAGGGCACGCTCGAAGATGGAACGAGCTCTAAAAAGCAAAAACCAGGGTGAGAAATAATAAGGCATGACATAAATTTAACCAAATAAAAGGAGGCACCAACTTGAACGAGAAAACATTTCCTCTTATGGCATTTTTTTTCTCAAACAGCACTAAGACGCTGTCACAACAAATGATTCTCTTAAGGTTTACTCAAATTATTGATTCAAAAGTAGGTTATTTTCTTGAAACTACATTTACATCTACACTAACCACTCGGAAACCGACTGCGATTAACACCGTAAGAAGCACTGTAAATTGATTTACCTCATATCTATGTAAATAATGCTACAGATTATTACAAAAGCGTCCTTCATTCTGCACTGAAAATCACAATTATCATGAATACAGTGATCAACACCATATAGTTTGCAGTGCAATCAATGAGCAATGGTAGTCTTCTAACATCTCCGATTTCATTGTCACTTTACATCAAAGTAAAAACCTAACCGAAACGTTAAATACTGACGCTAAAACGATACTGTACCTGCATTCACAGTCAATTTTCTTAATTTGGTTACAAATTAGTGGACTTTATGTCCATTGACAAAGACAGAACAAGAAATTCAATTAATTTTCGATTAGTTTATGCCTCCGGTATCATACAGCAAACGTGAGCACACGATAAGCAAAAACGTTAGATCTAGATCACAATGCTGTAAGCTAGCAAGACACATTATTAAACACCAGTAGATAAATCCCGTAAGTTATAAATTATTTGATTTTCTCAAAATAATTGGAAGTAAACTACTCTCAATCCATGTACACACATCACTTTGCGTTCATCTTCAAAAATTGGTTTCTAGCTAAAATACATGGACCATCGAAGATTCCCTTGACTTAACCGTACGTAGCGCAATCTGACCAGTTCAGGTGAATTTAAGACATTTGAGGCCTATGCAAACAGAATGTCACTGTGCTCTACAGATTACCTAAGGACTAGTAGAGCCAACACTGTGACTCGAAAAGCATAAGCTATTTAGGCAAAATTTAAAATAAGGCATCAAATAACACGAATAAATTACCTTTGCAATTCTCCCTGACTTTCCTCAAATTTGGCATACTTAATCCAGTTTTGCATTGCAAGCCGGTTTTTACGGATATTGTCTTCATAATCTTTGCGCTTTCGAAGTTGAAAATCACGCAATTCTGCCAAGTTTGTTATTTTTTGAGTGGGGGCAGCAGGTGCCACTTCAAGCTCCCGATTTTTCGCCTCCCTGAGGATTTGCTCGGCAGTTATTTGTACTGGTGCAGGCGTCTTATTCTTGACCTGCAATCACTAATTTAACGACACAAAACATCTAGTACCTTGGCAAACTTCGCCCGTTTCGACCGATCAACAGGCGTCTGTTCTTCAGCAGAGACACTAGAAGCCATCTCTTCTATTTCTGCAATGCCAAACATATTATAACAAACAAATACAGGCTTACTTGTGGATAGAAAAAGACACTATTAACAAAATCGAGACCAGTAGGCCCACACGACAAATTCAGATTGTCGATTATGTGCTAGCGGGTTTTATAAGCAATCCGGTCTCAAGTAAAGTCGTGATTGGCTCTCCAGCGATTTAACATGGATTAAGACAGGACCACAATCAGGGTTGGCTGCCGGATGACGGTCTAATATACTTGAAATAAATGTACACTCTTTACACTATCAATAAAATGAGTTTAAAAAACAGCAGATAATTTTGACAACGTTGATCCATATGCAGCAGTAATGGAATACAGTCAATGTGTATTACTATATTTATTTGTATATATGTGCATTCATCACCAATTCTGCGCCGTAGTAGTAAGAGGCATAGTAAGGTAATAGAGGCATATCCTTAGCCAAACAACTTTGCATTACTCATATCTGTAGATTAATTATGCCAGTAGAAATTTGTTATAAAGGTCATTCATTATTGTGATACTGAGTAAGGGCTCGAATCTGCACTGTTACGATATATACCATTAGCAAATATTACGGATATTGGAAACGGATCATGTTCGATAATGTTATCATGAATTTACCCAGGATGTTAAACGATATAATTTTAATGATGTTTGAAAGTGGTAAAAAGACTTGCCGAGATAAAAAAAAATTGGCTCTCCATTATCGACGTTGGCCAGATTCTGACGGATAAAGTTTGTCACAACCATCTTAATTTATAAATCTGTCCAGCAAGTGATGATTATGTTTTTGAGTTTGACGGATATGTATCTACGAAGATTATAACCAAAAATGCTAGACGCATCATTTGTGACGTAGAGTTTCATTGGCCACTTATTACTTCAATGTAGCTCCCGTCCACAGTGACTGGAAATCCAGAAAAACCTAAGCATACATTTCTGATACAACAGAGTTAGAAAAACGTGTTAAAATATTGAATTTAAACAGACTTGGCTGAACATTATATTACTACGTATATGGAGAAAATATTTTACATACACAATTTTCCCTTAATCAAATTCCTTTCCATGATCTTAGTCTGTTCCCGTGAGTTTGTTGAGTTGCTTGTGTAAGATCTTTCGCATAGATTTAAAATTTTTATTGCAATGGTAAACAAAATCATGGGAATATTCCTTTCCAATAACAAACTTTGCGTCGTTTAAAATAGTTGTCTGTGTAGCGCATGTTTCTAAAAATGTCAGGTATTTCGTCGATGTGGTCTTTGAGGTCCGCTAGATCTGTTTTATTTCCTATTTCAAGAACGTTTAAGTTCTCGGCTATCCCTCAGAGTTACAAAATAATTTCAAAACCACTTGAGGATGATTCGATGGCTGAAGGTGTTGACACACTAGCCCGAAAACTCTTGCTTACCGAAATTGTAAAAGGATTCGGAATAACTCTTGGATATATGTTAAAAGAACCAGCAACTATTAATTACCCCTTTGAAAAGGGCCCACTTAGTCCACGCTTCCGCGGCGAACATGCTCTTCGTCGATACGCAAGTGGTGAAGAGCGGTGCATCGCTTGCAAACTATGTGAGGCTATTTGCCCTGCACAAGCCATAACTATCGAAGCGGAACCCCGACAGGATGGCAGCCGAAGAACTACTAGATATGATATCGATATGTCCAAGTGCATCTATTGTGGTTTCTGCCAAGAAGCTTGTCCAGTTGATGCTATTGTTGAGGTAACTTCCTAGTACCGTTATTGTAAGTGAATGTGGTCCTAGCTCAAATAAATGGGGTCGAGTATCATACAGAATACGTACATAATCATAGGCCTAATGCGTTATCGGTATGTATTATTCCCATGCATGCACAAACCGTATAAGTGAAGCTAACTTGACCTCATTGACACCGATACCACTGTGCTCTCACGCTGAAAAAAATCGGTGAAGATTTTTGCTTTGGACATTTTGCCTTTGAGTTCCCATGGTGATTGTGTGCATGAATGTCGAAGTCCGGTCCTTAGTAATATGTGCTTTGCAGTTAAATGAAGATTACTCTCACCAATATATATCTATTAGTCACAGAAATTATGAAAGTTTGCGTAATTGGTCTAACACTATGTAATTATTTTACTCAGTGCTCTTCGATTAAGTCATTTTTCGTAATTAAGAACCTGGATAGGGATGATGGTTGGCTGTTTGTATTATTCTCACGAAGTTAGTTTGTATCATTATTTACACCAACTTTGAAGTATGCATATAACCTCTCCATGGATGTGCTTTCTATATGATCAGCAATATCTTGTTTGGTGACTTTCAGCAGTGAACTCCACGATTACAGATGTTTGGTGTAATTAGTTGTCAGGCTTGTGGCATCCACCTAAATGCTTTGTTGACCTTGGGTTAAAGCATCTGACTACAGGTGCCTTGTATCGGCACGACTGGAATACGGGACCTCGCTGTATCCTTCTCTTCGATCAACTGTAACTCATATACGCACGTCCCTAGCCAATCCACGTAAATGTCAGAGATTATCTAAAGCTTTGCAACCTCTTGAAAGCTAAAATTAAATAGACTCTTTGCAAATATATGTGTGCCTTTTGTTCAAGTTATTCTTATTGTTCATAGGGTCCAAACTTTGAATATTCTACAGAAACTCACGAGGAACTTATCTACAACAAGGAAAAGCTTCTTGACAACGGCGACCGGTGGGAGGTCGAAATTGCCTCAAATATCAATGCGGATTACCTTTATCGTTAGGAGCGACCTCATCGCCTCCCTTTTTTGCTTCTTATTTTGTAGGACTTGTTACGTCGTTAGCCTTACAGAAGGTACTGAAGATAATTGTGTGTGCCCTTGCTCCTGCTTAATCAAATATTGGGGGGGGGGGCAGATTTGTGTGTCAAATACGCTGTACTTCTTTATTTGATTCCAGTCGTGTCTATTATTTGATTATGCTAAATGTAGTAATAGGCTCACTGCAGATGCGTTTCAGATGCGATAAATCCCAAATGACCGGAATCCCACTTCTGTAATGCGAAATTATTTGTTACAACTTCTATGATCCCCTGATGTCTTCGTAAACGCTCGTGTTTGTATGGCCTCTGATCTTTTAGCTCGGAAATGGAAGACATACTGTGGGAGGTTTACTAGCTGTGCAAACGGGCATCTTATTTACTAATTAAAAATGGCTGTCCATGTATTCTCCTACACTTTCATGCTCCGCATTATGCATCGTTATGGGACACCGTTTCGTGACAGTAGTGATTGGCTATTCTCTACCACGTGTTTCTACTTATTAAAGTCAGAGTAGTGTATTTTTTGCTCATTTTATCGTATACGTGAGTGTGGTGATGACGGAGGTAGAATATTTCTCAACTTACTCTATACTAAGTATTTTTGAAAAACTAACACAAGACCGTAAACTTTACCAGTCAAAATTGAGCTTATTCGGTGGTGTTCGTTTGACCAAAGCTTAGCTGCCAGTTTGTGGTCGATGCTTTTACTTTTTCGTCAATTGCTTATCCTTGTTTATTTATTCAAACTACCGAATCCCACAAAGGACTACGTTACATTATGTTTAGTTATTCTAACACCATATAGAGACTCCCTTTTCGAATTCTATATTATTCTGTTCATTATTCAATGTGCTTTCAAGGGGTTCCGTGTTCAAAAAATTTCAGTCGGAGTAATTAGTTCGTCAAGATACGATCCACACTCATAATGCTTTATTAACGACCGTGTATCATTGGGAACTATTGGCTGAATCATAACGTTCACTTGTTTAACATGGATTCCGGTGTTTATCTCGTAAATCGGCTTTCATCGAAATCCGAGTATGACGCTGAAAGTTTAATTTTTGGTGCATTGTTCATCAATTTTTCTCCTAGTAGAGACCGGTGAAAACTAACAGTGTGTTAAAATTACTACCTTGACAGCTAGGCGAAGCTATCTTGTATCCCAGAGGTACGCACAGTTGATTGATGCGGAGACATCTCGACCGAATTCTGAATTTATAACGTAGTATTTCCTTTAAGGGCGGCAATTTTTTGGGTCTTCGGGGAATCGGTATTTAGGTACAATTAAATGTTGCTGCTGTGATTTGTTAATGGGTCAATTCTTCATAATTTACGTTGGTTTTAGTAAATACGCAGCGATTCAGTCCCAATAAGTTAAAATGTAGATAGGCTTCATCGTTCTACCCCTGGGAAGTGGTATTCGCCTAAACTCGATTGCTGCACTGAATGCTGACAGAGTGCCTCCAGACCCTCGGTGGTGACTAATGGCACCGGTGTTGGCCAATATGGTTGCATAAACGTGGCATTTGCTTCGTCGCGGGGCAGATTTGGCATTCTCCGGACTAGGAGAGGGTGCAAGGGCTCGGACCATTTTGTTTCATGATGTGAAATCAACAGGGCAACTTTTGCCTGGTTGGATATTCGGTTAGATGGAAAAAGTAATTGTCAGTGTAAGTGCGCCTTCAATTATTTGGTAAGGTTTGATGGTTAAGCAATTATACATTGTTGATATTTTACTAGGCTGCAATAGACGGAACTCAAAACCTAACTGTTTCTGACTTTAAAAGTGTCGGTAAAGTCATGTTTTTCATCATCATCATCATCGTCATCATTAGGGAGGTAGGATCAATCTTGGAAAGAATGTTCTTCAAAGGCGAAATCAAAATGGGCTGTTGGGTTTACTCAACTCGTATTGAGGTAATCAGAGCCATCACCAAAAGGGACTTAATGCTGCGCCCAGTTTTGCTTAGCTCAGAGTGGCGAACACCCACGTTCCTTTGCTATGAGTAAATTTTACGACTCACACGAATTTATTTTAACCACAAAGGCCGGAAAGAATGCTAAGGCTGCTGGAAGGCGAAATTGAATTCGAGGCTTTAAAATAAGGGAATAATGAATGACGGTGCAGGTTGAAATGTCCCAAAAAGAAAACAGGTTTTTTCCTAATTGGATGCTTGAATCGTGAGCAATGCTGCTGACAGTTCAAAGTCACGAAAGTTGGTAAAAAAATAAAATGGGGGAAAAAACATTGGAAATTGTCCAACTTAGACCAATTTCTTGAAATCGGCTACAGATTCAGCACCTAATGGATGGAAAAGTTCACTGTTTGTGATTTGACTAATACCTGGGGTGCTTGTGTCACTGATTTTTCAGGAAGTATTGAGTTTCGATAGGAATACATACTTCGAAATAACTTTCTTTAATGTCACTGTTAAGTAGGGAAAAGGTTGGTATCATTTAAATTAGTAGTATGTCTGCTAATCGCACAACCTTAACTTCATTGAGAAATATCACAGAGAACAGAAGGGCGCACTGTTATCGATGGTGGATAAAAAGGAACAAGAGTAGAATTAGTTTACGCGTGATATCCTTGTTACGGTAGGATATACTGGACTTTTCGCCTCGATATTAGGGCAACTGACACATTGCTAGCAGAGGAGAATTTGCATTTTGCAAGTGCCTCAAGTTTTTTTGAAATCGGGATATTTCTTTTAAATTTTAAACATTCATCTAGAGTATTTGTATCAAGCGAATCCCCCATTGTGCCACGACCAAAATTTTGATTGTCTTATGCGAATCAGAAAGTGTGCCGTTCGTGTCGATTTATGTAAAAGGCATTTTTGAAGTCTACTTATTCGGAAGCGCTCACTTTGTTCAGTCCTCTGTAGCCAGTCCACAAAAGGGAGGCACCGTTCACTGGTGGGATGCAGCGGCAGCAGCAGCAGCAGCCCCGGTGACTCACACCTTCCTGCTCCCCTATTGCAATCTTTCACAAACGCTGGGTTGGCTGTGAAATAATGATTCATCCTTTTCTTAACTTGTGCTTAGAAAAATTTTCACCGGTGGTAACAGCTTTCAAACCCAGGCCTTCGTTATCTAGGGCCGTAACAAATCGGTAGTGTTGAAAGGCTTGGTTCAAAATGGTGCTGTTTTTTGTTTTGTTTTACCAATTAGAAGGTACACTATGGAAACCCTCGTCGAACAGTGTGTATGGATATTGTACATCAGGAACAAAACAAACTTTTCGATGTCAACGTCACAATGTACGTGAATGACCGAGGAAACCGAGGTGACTTTTTTCGGAAGCCCCTAGATGTAACAGTTGATGAAGAGTCAATGAATTTACCTGAAAAGGGATGCGCCATTGTAGAGACGGTCAACGACAAGCAATGTGTTATTCTGATGCTGAGTGCTGAGTGGTTTATTTTTGATGGTAGTGCTGAGTGGTCCACCGGAGTCTTAAGGCACATTGTAGATCGAATTAAGTTGTTTGCAACTAAATCGGAGCAGTCGTTTATTTAATCACAAAGCCTTTTTCTGTGTCAAATAAAATCAGGTTTTAAGGCAGTGGCGATACTAGAGAACCTTTCATACTGCTATTTAGCATATTTGTTCAGTTTTGCTGGTGTAAATAAGGCTTCGATCAACCGCAACGGTTTAACGATCAGGGTCTTATGCAAGTAACAGATTAAATATCCTGTTTATTTATTATTTCAATGAGACACAATGCTTCATTTGATGCGTGCGTGTGGCAGATCAGTATTTTGTCGAAACCATTTTCAATAGCTATCATAACACCAAAAGTCGCATTGAAAGTGGTACTGCTCGAAGGTTTTCTTCGCAGCTGGACTTTCTGTGTTTCGTGTGATTCGGGACCTCAGTAACCCTTAATAGCATTAAGCCATTCTGTGGGATCTTTCAGAAAATTTGATGTTATTGGAAAATGCTACACGACAGAATATCTAAAAAATGCCTTCTATATTTAAGGCCGATCAAACAGTTAACACGATTGTTACGTCGATTCATTAGTATTCCTAAATAGTCAATGAAATTTGTGTTTTTGAAGGCAAAGGGAGTGCAATCTTGTAAGCCACTGTTTGATTAACCAACTTATATTCCAACTACGCCAGTTTCTAATAATGCACAGAGTTTGCCAGGTCAGGTCAATGTAAGGTTTTAAGACTTGCAAATGTGTATATTAGTAGTTGGGCTTCCTGCTTTAAGATTTAGTAGCCCTAATCCAACTTTATTTGCTAACAAATCGTTTAAGTACTTAGAAATGGTTTCTTCTAAAAATGGGTACTATAAAATGAGTGGCCGCATTCACCTACTTTCCATTGCAGGCATTTAACCAATATAAAATTAATCGTATCGTTTCTCAATGCGCTAGTTTGGGAAAAGAAGCTGGTATGAGTTTAAAATTAATGTTTCGGCACTTGATAATGCAGTTCATGTAATCCTAAAAAAGATCCTAATGACTGAGCCAAATGTCTGCAAAGCTGTTGCGTCTTTGAGCTGATTCGACATTTTACGTCATGTGGTCTACCTTCTAGGCTAACTGAGTGACTCATTTCCCCCTTAATGGAGAATCTTGTATTTTAAGGCTTACTCCCTCAAACTTCCATGCGGCAACAGGTTTGGTGATCTTGGGAATAACATCTGAGGCTGAGTCACCAGCTCACATGACATGGATTGTGTCTGAGATTGGATTATTGGTTTGATACAGCGACCATCATCTAAGACATTGGGATTTCGATTTGCAAAAAAACGTTCCCTACACGCAGTCAATCTTTTTTTTACACATTTTCTACATTTTAAAATGAAACATAATGTTTATGAGAATCAAAGCTGTAATAAAATTGCTGGATATTAGATGTGCCCCTGTTGTATCAATATAAAATCCAATGAATGACAAT
Source organism: Mesocestoides corti (assembly GCA_900604375.1). Taxonomy (NCBI): domain Eukaryota; kingdom Metazoa; phylum Platyhelminthes; class Cestoda; order Cyclophyllidea; family Mesocestoididae; genus Mesocestoides; species Mesocestoides corti. Next base: position 52,908 of record UXSR01005376.1, on the reverse strand, counting down.
TGGGCAGTAGCAATTTAACGGGTGGTCGCAGTGGACTTGCTCCGATCAGAACTTACGGTTTTTTTCTCTAAGGCAGCGTCATTATGTTTGAAGTTGGTCTCCACTAATGTCACTTTCTAAAAATGGCGCCTGGGCTCATCTTACGTGAAACGCTTCTTGTCACTGCGCATAAAGGTTTCCAATACCCCAGATTACCTTCGACTAGGTCATTGGTACAATATGAATAATTTCAGCAGGTATGTCTTGGGCGATTATGAACCCATTACCCATGCAACGTAAATTTGTCATGTAACAAGACTGTGGTTATCAGTTTTAGATGGGCATTAGCTAAATGTGATTCTGCACAAAAACTCACATCAAGAGTTGTTGGGCGTTAACACGGGTGTATGCTTCATGGTCCAATGAATGTCACACTGACATCACTGGCAATGCCAGACTGATGTTGGGTTAGAAGTTGACTTCTGACTGGCATCGTTTTATTTAATGAAAACCATAATTTGATTGAATAAGCTTCGAAACTTGAAGGGCAACGATGGATAAAAGTAGGCATCTTGACCATAAGTAGAATTTAGCTGAATTAGGCAAATGCGTGGAAAGGCAAGAATCAACCTAAAACTTCTGACATTTTTCAGTAACAATGAACCAAGCACGAATTTAGGTAATCATGATTAGTGAAAGCTGTCATTCTTGGAGTATCGAAAACCTAGAAGTAAAATGCAATTTTACGATCGATGCTCAGGGTTACTTGAAAGAAATGATATTACTTTGCTACTAAGCTTCAAAAAATTTTCACCAGTTACCAATTTTTTTGGCAGTTAACATCTTTTAAAATGATTTCCCATACACAAACCACAGTTATTCAAATACGTCGGCAGCAATATTTTTTGCCCGCTTCTGATTGTTATTTCTGCGTATATCCACTTCTCAATATGTACGATTATTCTTTTCAAAATGTAACAATTACACTGAACCGATTATGCTCTTCACAATAATTGAACCATTGTGTTGAGTAATTTTTTTTCAACTTGGTACTCTTCTCATTATTCTTTTCACAAAACCTCTCCAACTGATATTTTAGGACTACCTGTTTGACTTTGTCAATAGTTTAAACGTAGTGTTGTCCGAAGGTCCTCGGAAGTTTTATAACCCAGCTGGTTGAGTAAACGACAAAGCCCAAAATATCGGAAAAGAACAACCTTGAGTCTGGCAAGAGACGGCCGTGCTAACTGGTGAACCCGATATTGAGTAACTGAGCCAAGACTTCCCTAAAACTCGAATGATCTACCACTTACGCCCTTGGCGAAACTAAATCCTTCTTCGAAGTAACAACGGAATTCCGTTAATCGTTACGGAGCTTTGATAAAAAACCTGTTTATTCAACCACCATCCTCCATTAAATTTCATAAAAGGGTCCATGCAGATACCCTTAATCATGTTCCAAAAAAATTACACCTATATTAATAATGATGTGGTATCTATTGGCATACACCCAGCTGCACAAAGTAATTCGGTTCTCCATTTGAGCGGTATCATTGGGTTCGATTGGCATAAATCCAGTTGCTGTTTTTTGAGTTTGGTTCATTCTAAATTCTGTTCAACGGCTCAACATCACCAGTGTCACGTGATGCCGCACGTGCATGGTGGCGGTGCATCACAAGTTTGGGCCAGGGTGGGTCGGATAAAACTATGACTAACAAATACATGCCCAGGGCATGTGAAAACACTGAGTTGGGCGGCCAGTCACTCGCCAGTGTCGGTGGCGGTTTACCCGTGCTAATGGTGCAGCGAGGTTCAAGCAATATAACTTCGCTGAGTAGACCTATTGGATTTCATATTTTCTCAGATCTACTATAACCTGGGAACTTATTATCAGACCCAGCACATCTGTGAGCCATTGATACTCACTTTTAGTGTTTTACAACGACTCACAGGTGGATGCTTTAAATTGCTCCAGGCTCGTTCGAAGAACCGAGGGAGGTAGGGACCGTACTTACTCTTTTATCTTGTTGTGGGCCCCAGCATGTGGTCTTAAACCACGTCGGGGCAACGGAATTAACCCTGACCCGATTACGTTTGCCTGATGCCCGCGATGAAGAAAAAGACCGGAGAGGACGTGGACACAACCGTTTACTTCAGAGCTCAACCACGTTGGTGTCGTTGTGTCGTGTGTGGGGTTTGCGCGTGTATATTTATACCTCGGAAGTGTGAGTCACACATGCGCTGACATCGAGACCTATGTGTGAGGATAATCTAAGATAGTGTGAATGAGGGGAGGGTTGAGGATCCGCGCGGCTGACGACATGCTGCGAAAAGGGGAACCCAGTGTCGGAGGTGTATCGACCGGATTAAGGGATGTGAATAAACACGATTCACAACAATTTCTATTGGGGATGTCGGGGGTATGTAACCTGTTCACGATACCTATTTCGAGCTAATTCGACAGGTATTCACTCAAGAGAACACTTGCTTGGCTTGTAACTCCGCCAAAATGGGCATTGCAGATACTCGAAGTAGCTCATTCTGCTTGTCAGAGGCCCTTTGATAAAATCAACTTTCAATCCGTTAACGCACTTTTGTTGGCATTTTTCATAGGCGACACTAAAGGCAGTAAAACTTGGGACAAACCTCTAAAAACTAACTACATTGACAGTGATTCATTTTGTCTGATAATACTGTTTACTTGGGAAGATAGGCTCTTCCGGAAAAAAATTATGAAAAACACGTGAGCTCCTGTGGAATCCATTTCTATCCGCGACCTACTTGTACCAGTAAAAAAATCAGATTACTACAAACAGGCGGATGCAAAGACTTCCAAACAGCTCGCATTCGCAGCCTTGGCGAAAGATGAACGAAGCGTTATAGAAAAAAGTACAGATTTGGGGCAAGGCCAAATCGGTTACTCATGCACTGATTGGCTAATGCGCTTGCAACCGCATGGCCGATTGGAAGCGCAGCGGGAGTGCACTAGCCAATTGAAAAGCACGACTTACAACTGCTGCCTTTTGGTTCGTCACGTGTACACACGCAAACGTCGCATTGGCGAAGACCAGCTTCATTTCTGCCTTTTTGGCCATGGCTGGTGGCTTCCCACGCGGATGCTTTTCACTATGGTTACCAAAGAAGGGACGCTGCTGGAGTTTGTTTTAAAAGGTCTATTCCACGTTTAGTCGTTTAAGTGAACAACAAGGAAATCTAGTTCAAAAACATACATGATGTCTGCCTTTGGTGGATCGTGCTCTCGGCTGTCAGCAGCTAATCTAAGCTTCAGAAATCCTCGAAGGGGATCGTTTCACGCAAACCTTCCTGAGGTGAAGGGTTCGGTGAGTATTTATCTTTATAGTAGAATTTTCTGGTATTTTTCTTTGGACATATAGTGGCATGATTTTATACCCAGCGCTACCTATTCGCTAATGTGGACGACATCTGTACCGAACATAATAGGTTAAAGTAAATGGGCTACATTAGATCTATAAAAAGGCTAGTCACGGAAAAACAACCACATGGTATCATTATCTGTCGGTTTGCTAAGAATAACCTGAGAATAACCGGGTCTAAATCTCATAAAGCCTACACTTTATGAAAGGACGACCGACTCAAATTTAAATTCACTAGCTTTCACTAATAGTCGCTGGATTGGTTGGAAGGCACAATTCGCGGTCAAGTCTTTATTACTTTTAGGCCTAACTGAGCAACTAAAAAAGTCCAACCCACCTGTTCTGTAGCTTTTATTTCTCGCTGCACACTAATCTTCAATTTGGGTAAGGCAGTGATATTTCCACTGCGTAGTTTTTAGAATCTAAATGCCTTCTATGTAGTTACAGCTGGTAGAATTGGTAATACTTTTCGTATAACCGAGGACTGTTTTCGCCAATAAAGACCCACTCTCTAGGTACTGTTTGCAGTCAGAATTTCACGCAAATGTAAGTACTAACGTGTTAGTAGTCTTAACTATCATAGTGCTGGTTTCACTTCCAGTTTTCCTAGAACATTTTAGCAAAACTAGGAACCAAAATATGTATTCAACAGTGATACCTCCGTGTAAAATTGTAGCACCTAACTTCCTTTTGTTCGGGGAATTTTCGCCTCACACCTCTAGCCGTTCATTCGAACAAACAGGTACGGTGCTCTACTAAATCCCGGTAGGAGCAAAAGGGCTATCGAGTTGTGACTAAGAGGTTTTTACGTCGATCATTTCGCTAAAATTATGCTGTCCACCATTGTGCCCTTCAACTTCCCGAATTTGACAAACCGTCTGGGCCATTAAAGGAAATACTCCATGCATCGATTCTATCCATTTACTTATCAAAGCGCTTTAAACTTAAATGAAATTGCCGTACTTCTCGTTCCACGAACCAAAGACCTGTGACAAAAATCCATTTACGCCGAATTACCAACTTGCAAATCGCTAATCAAGTGTAGTAAATTTAAAAGTTCAAATCACCACCGGAGATGACTGCCCTTTACTCTCGCGCAGTTATCAATTTTGTAATGTATCCTCGCTTCAGTGAGGTTTATTTTGAAAACAAATAGCGAAATCATATTGGACGACATAGGCCGGACATTCTGGTCACAACAACACAACTACTGGGTATGCAAATGACGGACTGTAGCAGTGGACGGTTTGCTTGTCAACGGGATCGAGAGTGGGCGCCTGGGGGAGGTGATAACGCACCAGTGTAAGCCAGATTGTGCGATTCCTTTATGACCGTAAAGATTTTCCACGAAGATTTCTGACTGACCCCAACATTGCTGTACCACAGCCAGTTTGTTTAGCGTAAAAAAATTGTGATGTGATTGACGTTATAATCTGCACACCGTTTTTGGCATTATCATTGAGTTCATCTGGTTGCGCAAATAAGTTTAAGTTGTAAAATAAGTCTAAATCTGTGGGACATCAGCGCAGCGTTTCGTGCAGTCGAAATTTGTGTACCAATTCACTTGAAATGTCCAATATTAACTTACGGGAGAAGGGCAGTCACACTGGGACATTGATTTGTGCTTCTCTCCCGCACACTCCACGTTACGCGTTGGTGTGGGTGACATTGTTTAAATACGCAATTGTAGTATTTTTTTTTCATATTTAACCCACGTTAGGATAGGTTAAATGGGTGATGAATTCCACTGATAGGCCCCTATTTGAAACCTATTTCACTAGAGCGTTTTCCATGCAAAACATTTGGTGATATTTGCATGCCAAAGTGTATTTACTTAGGGCGCAGCCTCTTTTTACGCAATCACGAAGAAAAGTAAATTCTACCGCTTTCTTGAGTATTCTAAAATTAAGAAAATAGGGTAGTTCGTGCTAACGTGACGTAAATATTAGCTAAACATATCAATTATGGCGAAGATATCATTTCACAATTTTCTTAGGATGTGAAGGTCTACTAGAAGTGTCCATTTCCGGTGTCAGAGGGCAAACATTCTGAATGACTTGCCACAACCCATTTACAACTGGTTGACAATATACTGACGTACTCTAGTATGCGTGTGTGAGTTGTGCAGTTTGTTAAGCCGCGTGAGACAGGCCAACAACATTGCCCTCGCTGGCCGGCTCAAACTGAGCGTTTATCATCCCCCGTAACGAGGCGATTTAAACGCTTTGATCAACCAAAGACGCAACTATGAAAAGCATTACGGTTTGACGGGTTTAGTTGTTTTGACCGTGAGGTATGGTGTTACCTTTAATACTTACAGGTAAATTATCTGCGCATTAAAACTTGCCTTTTCTGCAGCCTCATTCCATTGCTTTAAAAGACAGTTATATCCTGGAACTAGAAAACTTGCTTTACTAAATAAGCACCGGTATAGACCTGTTAGTATGCGGTCGTACCATCCACCAAACCCTAAAAAAAACTGGAATTGATTGATTCAGGATGGTATTCTTGTCTTTCTGGTGTGTACGGAAAAACTTGAAAAGTTAAAAGCCATAACGAGTTTAATAAGGTAATAAGGTAGTACTGCTAAAATCCAGTCATGGTCTAGAACAGGAAAACACAGCGTCTGTCTATTCAGTTCAGTAATGTTCTTACAAAGTTGATCCTCAATTAAAGTCGATTCTCTCTTTGAAATGTTCTACCTAAGGTGCATTTAAACTTGCTACCTCGAAGGAATAGGCCCCAGGCATTATCTTTTATCTACTTTTCTAACGTTTAGGGCTCCCGCTAGAAATAGACCTGTATTAACATGAAGCTAAATGCTGTAATCAGTTTTCCGCAAATTAATTGTAGTCAAGATAAAAATCAGTTCACCAAATATCGGTCTCCAGAAACCAGCCTGTCATGTGTTTGTTTACAACGTCGTCTTGTTGTAGTTGTTTTGACTGTCTTGGCGTGTTTGTTTTCGGGTGTATTTTTGGCCCAAACACATAATTGGGTTACTAACGCTTCCTTCGCCAAGCGCCCAAGCTGGATTAAGGAACATAGAATTTGCCACTTAATACCAATTCTCGCCCTCATATCATGGACCGAGGCATGTTATTTATATTCACGATTGTTTAGCAAACTGGAGTTCCGAGTAGGTGACCAGATGTTTTCTCACGTTTGGCGTAATTTACTGTGACATGATAAAACCAGCACAAGTTAATGTTTAAGCTCGACTTATGAGGTGTGTTATTGCTGGATCTTGGTAATTTAGATTGAGTACCCTCGGTTAAATGAATTCAGTATATTACTAAGTCCAAACTCCGTTGCAACGATTTGACTTTTTACCTGTACAACTTGCGCAAGTCCTTTGTTGACGGTTGTAATTTATTTGTTGTGGTATTGACCGCATACAGTGCTACATGTTCACAGGAATGAATTTTTTCTAAAGGAAAAGTATCGACCTCCGGGATGCAAGGCTGAATGTTTGGAATGCAGTACAGACAAGTAGGGCATATTATGACATTGTCTACGCTATTGCACGCATAACGTGAGCCTTTTTGATGACAATTAGCTTAATGACCTTTGATCATTGTAAATAATTTAGGCAATTTTTTGCAAGTTACTTGATTCTAGAAACAGTTTTGGGTAATTGAAAATGGACTGCCTTGTTGACCGTGACGCATGTGCTGAATCTTTTCTGACGAGGTCTTAATTCACTAACGTTGGGGATTAATTGCAGTGTTAAAAAGCCAACGACTGGTGCCACAGAAGTGCAAGCAAAAACAGAGCTGTCAAAACCTTCGATCCTATGTACATTTCTGTTGAAGATACTGCAGTCAATCACTCTTAGAAAATCCATTATCCAGCAAGCTTAGGTCACATGTTTTCGATGATGAGCCACTAAAAACATGTCACGTTCTTAACTTACGGAGATATATGAGTAACCGAAGAAAATTTTTGCATAAGCCTTTTCACGCGCGTCTAAGACTGGGCAATTTGGTGACTAACAACCCGTTACTCATGTTACTTGTTACTCTTGGCACGATTTAAACTTTTCTACCAAAGTTGTTCTTCCTAAGGATGGATTATTTTGATAATTCCATGGACTGGAGGGATTGTGACTGTGGGGATAAGAGTATCGTTAAGTAATCGATTGCGTGTAATTAAAGTGATGCATTACTAACACCGCTTTTCTTCGGTAGTGGGGGCGTTCTTCAGATGCGCAAATTTTGGATTTAATCGATTTAAAACTGATGTTGTGACCGACAGTTAAAGTTGGGATTTTTCACATATTGCTTGTAACTTCATCATTTGCCAGTATTGTGCTTGTTCATCTGTTTGGATCCAGGGTTGAGCGTGTTAATACAACCAACGAGTATTTCAAACGGTGCTCTTCATCCGCCCCCACATCTTCGATTTACCCACCAGTGGTATTGCTTCTTGGCTAGTTTTAAAAATATTCTACAGGAAGTATCTTTTACATTTTGTGCCACCTTTAATGGTGTTTGGGGCGGATTAATGCCACCTGGTTTCGCCTAGACTTTTACGACGTTTTGAACAGTGTGGTGGGGATTTCTTCAATGCTGGTTCAGTGTGCTTTTGTCAGAGGAGATAAACTTAAGCGCAGGAAATCTTAGTGAGGTGCTGCTTAGCAAATCTAGCCTTTCGTCTATTATCAAGACCCCCTTTAAGCGCCAAGATTTTAGAGCTACTCCATCTCCTATCGAGGCTTCTATTCCCTAAGCCTATAGCAATTTTTTATTGATTTTCCCATACGTCAACAGTCAATATCGATAATCCAATTTAAATGTTAATAGTAATTGAGTCCGTTGAACCGCTGTTTTTGCCTACTGATTACACGTTTTGCAACGGTATATTCTTTGGAATTTTAAACGTGTCCGGTGTAAGACTATGACGGAGTTTTAAACGTGGGGGATATTTTCATCGCCTTCAAAAGGACCAAAAGATCTAAATTATGTTCTCCTACCAGTTTTTTCAATAACGTTGGGTCGTTAATAGCGCGTATCAAGCGGGAAATCTCGTTTGTGGGCCATTTTGTTGATTTACTGGTGGGACCATCTGCGTCACACTGCCCTGGTGCTGATATTGGGTCGCAGTCATGCCCACTGCATGAGTAATTTGTCGTCTGATGACTATTCGCTTGATTGTGTGCGCGTGTGTTTTGCGCAGCTGAGCCTTTGTCTTACCAGCGGCTTACCGATCGGCGATTTCTTCTGAAGCAGCCGACCTGACTACCAGACTAAAAGCAAGCTGGACATGTTGTTTAAATTACGCTACGGATTTCGTATCGTATTGAAGTCAACATGTTTTTAGTTTGCTTAACAAATCGTGCGCTAAAAATTTACTTAAGGCGAACTGAGAATTGTAATTTAATTTCACTGTGTTCCCAAAAAAATTTCAGGCAGTCGGTATTCACTAAAAACAGATTCTGTTTTCGATTTTTGTTGCCCTCCATTATCTTTTGGTTAAATTAATTCTGTTTAAGTTTATCTGTTGATTGAATTGATCCTAGCACATAAAAAATGTCTTGGAATAAATTCCTTTTTCTCCTGGCCACGAGTTATTAATAGTTATTGGAGGAATATTTTCAAAGAGGATTGCTTATTGGTTTTGTCATTAGTTACTTATTTAGTTTAAACATCGGTAATCATGCTCAAACCATTTCGATTATCGATCACGTGGGAGATTCGTATGAAGATGAAGACAAGGTGACAATAGCTATGCTTTCCTTTTCTCAGGCAAAATCGTCTTCTCGCGTGAAGGTGATGAACCTCAAACCGCTGGAAGAAATGGTCACTTGTCCAATAGATCTAAATTTTTTGGAGGATCCTCGTCTTCTGCCCTGTGGTCATGTGTTTTGTAGGCAGTGCCTCGACTCCTACATTAGTCAAATCCTCTCTCGTCCTAACAAGGGAAGCTCGTCGGCTCATCCTCAACTCCCCTGTCCTATTTGCCGCGCCCCTCATCCGATACCCGAATCACATGCTGCTCGGGACTTTCCTAAATCTTTTAATCACACTATGGTCCTCGAGTACATTCGCAGTCAAACCCTCATGTCTGAGCCCAGCGATTCTGGGACTTGCAGCGGTGGACCAAGTTCTTCACGTAGCAGTTTTTATAACCCCTCTCCTATCGGGCGTCGTAAGACGTCATTAAATGTAACATCAGACGCATTAAACAGTCTTGTCGCCGATATTGTTGCCTTAAAGCGAAGCGGAAGTAACGCTGTTTTGAATCTGGCTCAGCTGCTTCACGGAGTACGCAAATTAGCAGAACTGTCGGAAATTCAACAGATTCGTCATCGGACCCCTTCCAGCTTGCCCGAGCCTGAGCTTGTTGAACCTTCCGCGCCCCCTGCTCCCCCCTCTCCTCCTCCTCCTCCCCCAGATGTGAGGAAGTCGTCGCCTAGACAACGACAGTGCGATCCTTCGATAAGAAATAGTGGGAGGTTTCATTCGGCTGCCAATAATGCTCTTGGTATGGCAACACGTGGTGCGCGTCGATCGGATCCAGAAAGGTCAAGTTACGCCAACTACCGTGAACTCTTGACGGCCCGGACAAAAATGATGAGGAATTCAGACTACGTCTGTCTCAGAAAGGCGCTTGGTCAATGCAATGGGTTACCGAGTGAGGTGATATCCCACGTTGGTATGCACCTTTTGCCCAACCGAGATGAAACTCATGTGATGCAATATACACTCGGCGCTGACGGGATGACCGGCCTACTTCAATTATGGCGCAAAAGGGTCCCTGTTCATCCTGGTCGTGAAAGCTTTACAATATCAACGAATTCGAGCAAATCACCTGAGAAAAACCCGGACGCAGTTCTGCGACAGTGCTGGAGTCTTGACAACATCTCCAATATGGGAAAGCTCGAGGTTCAGTACATGCGCTTTTTCAGGACACGTGTTTACATGACCGTTATTGTACGACAACCGAGTGAAAATGGGGACGTCTCTGGCGATGTGTCGATCTCACCAGATCTCGTTGACCCTGGCGTCGTTATATGCTGTGCCTTGCCAGATCCGAACCACAAATTCACAGCTGAAGAGCTTACTAGTGGCGACACTGAAGAGAAAAAGTTTTCCATACTTGACGTCTCAAGTATTTTTCTGCGCGATGCGGTTGGCATGACCAATCTTGGTCGTCCTACAATAGCAGGATTGGACGTTGATCGAGTAACCGGCGCTGTCTATGTTGCTCTTTGTGCTAACGCCATGGTCTGTCGTCTGAACCCCGAAGATCTGAAGCAAGTAGATCGAGAATGGTTCCTAAACGAGCCTCAGCTATCACCATCCTTCCTTTGTGTTGCCAAGCAAGAAAATGAAGTCTGGGCTAGTTGTCCCCTAGATGACAAAGTTTTTATTCTTGATTTGACAACTGATACCTTTACACAGTTTACCCCCAGCGTGATGTTCAATATTGTGCCGTCGGAAATAATCTACACAACAGACAATCGGATTATGCTACTGGACACTAAATTGTCGAGAATTTACTGGTTGCAGCGCGTGCAGCAAAGCATTTGTAGTCAGCGCATTGACCACACAATGAAGGAAAGGAGGAGACGGGGTATCGACACGATCCAGCCAGTCGATGACACGTTGGTAAGCGGATGCCTAGCGACGTCAAGGACAAACCCCTTCTGTGGTGGAATAATGTGCGCTGATAAGGAAGGCGCTTACTTAATTTATCCCCGGCGGGTTATTAGCAAAACCACTCCTTCAAAAGGGCTATGTTGTTTGTAGAAGGGTTAAGTAACTACTTTTCGAATGGTTGACCCTTATCATGACTGCTCTATCTTCATCCACGTCCTATCATTCCCTCAAAGCATCTTTTCAGCAATATAACTAGTATTTAAACATTTTCCTCCTGTTTAGTTAATATTAAAACAATGTGACCGTCTTTTTAAAAACGGATTTACTTTGGCATTTGTTAAGTAATGGATTGTGAGCAATGCTTCTGGGCCCATCTGGTGATTGAATTCAAAAAGTCTGACATGGTCAGATAAGATACTTAGCATATTCCGTGTAGTGGCGGTCGATGGCATCATGTTCTTCTACAATGTGAAAAATGTGTACAGACAGGTAACTCGATTAATTGAGCGAAGTTCCTTGTAGTCGTAGGTACGCTTGGGGAGTCACCGCGGTCTGTAGCGCATGGTGCCAATATTACAGTAAAATTGAACTGGGCTGCGAAATGTCTGGCTGGGAACCTGCGCTACGTTTGAGCGACTTAATTATTAAAAAAGTAGTGCTAACAATCGAGTTTTTCGTTAAGATCAAATATCATCTTAAAGTGGGAATGTTTGCTCAATAGTCAGATGTCTTGGGGAAGTAATCACGTACATCGTGTTACGTTCTCCGATAATGACACAGGATATCTCCATCATTTACACTTAATTGGAAAATGCATTTCTTCATAGATTTAAAGTATATTTTGAAACGAAAATGCTATTCGACCATTCATAACTATTTGCTAGCAGAAATTATTTGATCGAACAGTTCCAGCTTAAATGAAATTCTAGTAAAGAGCTGCCTCTCTATTTTACAATATATTAGTTTTAACGAAATAATGTAGCTTTCAAAGGACCTTAAATTTCTATTTGCATGTAGTTTATTAAATATGCAACTGAAGTTATTGAAATAAATTTAAAAAAACGATCAAATAATGATATTTATGAAAGTGCATCCGAAAAATTAACAAAATATACGTACGGCAGATAATAGCTCATAGGGAAATTTTCTGGTGAAAACCACCTTGGAAATCGGCCTGTCAAAAACAATTACTGTTAGTCAGGAGACTGCTGACCGGGTCGGAACATTTAAAAATTTAAGTGTAAATTTAACCAAAACCTTTTTAAAATTAAAATGTTAAACACTGATCGATGAATAATGAACTGCACGTGTAACAAATAGGAAAACAACGGTCCTTTCAGGTGTCCAAGTGAAAAATCTTTCATAATTACGCAACAATGAAAAGCGTATTTATACTGCTGGCAAAAGGGATGCTTGAATAAGTTGTTAGATTGTAGTTTAAAGTATTAAAAATGTATGTCTTGCAAGCAGCTTTATATCGGTGCATTTAAAAGTGTTAAAAGTAACTAAAACCTATGTGCTGAATTTAACATACTTATTCTTCCATCAGTTGCATAAAACTTGAAGACGAAGAGACGGTTTTGATATATTTTCATGAAATGCAATTTTTTGACCAATTGATCAAGAGTGAAGAGCTATACACTTGACGGTGAAGAGCAAAGGGAAGTAAATAAATTCGTCGACTGTATCATGAAAGAGCAATCTGGCCCCGACTCTAGTATTTATTTTAGTTAGATTAACTCATATTTTTATTTATTTAAACTGTAAACGCCTATATTAATTTTTAAAAATTTTATCATATATGAAATAATGTTTCGAATCAAATTTTATGGCCTGAGCGTGGACAAAAAATACGAATTAAACCTCTAGGTCATTCCCCGAACTGCGGCTTTTTTGGTTAGGTGTTTAGCTGGGTGTCTCTGCTATTCTACATTTAGTGAATTCGGATTTATGCAGTCAAATCTTGTCGGATGTATTCTCTTTTTAGTGGGCGTTTTTCCTGACTTCTGTATAAACCCTTGTTGTGATATCACTTGCCTAACTAGCATTTGTCACTTGGAGCCATTGTATTCACGGACCAAGTGCTCTTAGTGTTGCTCGCATTCGCATACATTAGTGTGGCTTGGACTTTATATTCTGTCATAGTGGTTCAATTTAAGAATGTTGCAGCACCTGTCTAAACACCGCCAATGTTTGGTTTATTAAGACCGATCAAATAAGTTGCAAATTTTATGTACGAATTTCCCTGAATGATTCGGTCTCTTATTAATCTACTTAGACAAAACGATTAGTATTATTTATTTGTTGCTATTCTTTATAGACTATTAGGCTTTACTAAACAAGTTGCCTGAACAAGTTCCTATCATGATATATTAAAGAGATATCTTGCAAAAGTAGTTTTGCATTCCTAAGTGCTGGGATTGTGAACACAACTTTTTTTAGGTTTATTTTTACCTCGGCCGATTTATGGCCTTGGTTGGGTATTCATCAAGTGAAGAGGAGCCCGAAAATGGCGAAGAGTACTCTACACTGCCTCATTTTATGTGTGATCTTGAGGGCGATATGGTGCGCTTTGGTAATCAAAGTCGAAACCCGCCTACGGATGGACGCCTTCGAAATTTCCCACATAAACATGGAAACTGGGCCACCAGTGTGTTTGCTCCGGGTAAAATTATTTACTGACTTTGATTTAGTTGTAATAGTACTGCTTATTTTCCACAAGGGTTCATGGTTTATAATTGTATTCACTTTTAATAAGGCCAGCTTGCACAGAATAAAGTACTGAAGATTATTCCCATATTTCTAGGTATTTAAGGCAAAAAATGTAAACAATTTATTTTAAAAAATAAATAAACCATGAAACAACTTCCGATCCGCGTTGTTTCAGCTATCAGGAAGTGTCGACTTAATGATTATGTCGTGATCAACGCAGGCCTTCATCTAGACTATTATTGCTTTTTGTTGTGTTGTTTTGCTGTAGAGCTTTGATACGACCGCGTTAAATATTTGGTAACAAGTGTAAGGAACCATTAAAGAATTTAAACAGTTAGTTTGATCGAAGTCTTTAATATTTTTGGTCCTGTATGCTATCATGACAAGGACATGCTGAATTGAATGCTCTTCTTAAATCTCGATATCATCGTTTTTGCCCTTTGGTAAGATCGACTCCCTGATATGCCAAGTTTATTAATTTTAGTAGCGTTTACTGTAATAAAGATGCTCGTGAATTCTACTATAGCAGTGAACACACTTTTACATTAATCTAAAGCATTGTGTACAAGAGTGTGAACTGATTTCATATGCGTTTACTGGAATCTTGTGCCTAGTTGTCGATCAACCTGTCTCAGGCTTAAGCTGGTTATGAATGCTTTGGCTGAATTAGTGGATTATACAGCATAGTATTCCTAAACGAATGCATGGAGATGTCACAAAAATGCATAGAATGAACTGTGATGCGCTACTCTTATATAAGTGCATTTTTGAAATTTCAGCTAATTCTGCCCTTGAAAACTACTTTAGAAGTCTTCTGAACGATGTAGAGAAGGTTCTTTTTGGGAGCAGGCATCAATTCCACATTTGTGAAGATTTTCATTTGAGCCTAACCAAAACCTGGCCCCTGCTTCATCACTGGATTCCAGGGTTCACCGAAGCAGTTCGTGGACTCGCTGCTGCCAGTCACAGGTTTGCTTTGGCTTCTTACTGGCTGATGTTGCAGGTTTTCTGTCATATTTGACGGGGCTCAGTTTCTAGTGAATGAAGAAGGAACAAGGTAAGGCTGTCGTCACACTTTCAATGTTGCAGGTCCTTTTTAGCTGTTCGAGTAAATGCCTCTCCTAACTTGCTCGATGTTGTTCGGCGGCTTGATGAAACAGTTGTACTCTTTCGCGGTGAACCTTATTACAAGGTTGGTGCTGGTGGACAAACATTTCTCAAATACCAATAGAATCCCGTTTTCCACTTTAGCCTTGCATGGTGTCTCGGAGATGTCAACACTTTAACGCCTCTCGACTGGAGAACAGCTTGTCTGGTAGGGATAATATTTTGTTGTACTTGTGTTTACAGGCATAATAAGTAGGCATAATTCGTAACCCTAACTAATGTGGCCCTGTATTTAAGGTTTACTGAAAGTATCTATACTTCACCAGTGTTTAAACATACAAATCAAACCACTTCCATCTACAAAAAAAACAAATAGCGACTTAAAAAACACTATGTCGTTTTTAAAGCGCTTTGGTGCTGTTATTAGTCAAACATGGCCTTAAATAACTATTGTAAGTTGTAGCCCAAAACTAAATTTCAAGTTTTTTTCTTTAGGTAAAAGAGAGCTTGTTGTATTAGACTTCAGATTAGCTGTTTAGTATCCAATTGTCAACTTGAAAATTAATGCAGAATTTCTGCAGACAATTAATAATGTAAGGCTACTGAATTTAGCACTCGTTCCTCTGTTCTTGTGAGATGCGACTTAACAGTCTTTGTTTTCGATGCCTACCCAAAGGGTTCTTATTAAAGAAGTACGTGATTGCAGGTGTCAGAATCTAGTTCTAAGCGTTTTCGATTAGAGAATGAAACAAAGGAAGGTATCAGTCTAAGGTCAGTTGTCTGCGATCTTTTAGACTGCAGTAAACAACTCTCTCGGATCCTGGTCTCCTCCCTGTGGACTTGAAATCAACAGCTTAATTGTACAGTGTGGCAATGAGAAATTTCTTTTTCAGCTTTTGTAACTTTTGAAAATCTTTTCCCTTGTGTTTGAAGTAATGTTTGCACCATTTTTCCACTTAATCGGTATTGGCGATTGGCGGAAAGTTAGGTTTTTTCTAACAAATCAATTTATTCACATTTTGTCATGTTTGATTTGCAGGCCATTAAGTAATTAAAGGAACACAAATAGAACTTGGAAGGACTAATTGTGTTTGGGCCATTTTCGCTTGTAGTGTACCTTCCTGAAAATGTCGATGTATGGAAGTGTGGCTGCATCGTAAATGTAGCGTCATTGTTTACCTTGCTTCAAGAATAAATAACTCGGGTGCTATAGGGACCACGTGCGTATATACCTTGAAGCTTCTGGAGGATTATTTTTAAATAATTTTGAATTTTGTGGGGACTGATGACCTCTTTGATCAGAGCATCAAAGTGTTATGGACATTGGCGCAGAATGTGTGGTACCGAAACCTTATCAGATTTAACACATTTACTTTCTTCACCGATTTCTTCGAAAAATTTACTTATTTGTTCTACAGAATTGCTTTGAGTGGAGTTGATAATAGGGGAACTGTTGTGTCTGGCATACAAGTTGGCTTTTTGAATAGCGTATGAAACTGGAATCGGGACCCGTTAAGGCATATTGTCTAGGGACTAGCACATTACTAAACTTGTTTTTTGGTAACTTTTGTTTTCCTTCTTGGATAAATGTAGAGATGATTATGGCAACTTAAAACCATTACTGGTTAGGCGTAGGTTTGGGGGGTAAGTGCATCTTTTTGCAGTTCTAGGTACGACACTACTTTTTGTCTCTTCGTGTGCTATATTGCGTGTTTCCGTAATCGAGGAATCAGATTTTGCATGAACTCATCACAGTTATTAACTACGGACAATTGCTGACTAAATAACAGCCCTAGGTTGTCCTAGACAATAAATATTACAAGAAGCATAGTGAACAACCAAGGTTAAGCCGTAAATATACGCACTATGTATTAACATGTAGAATTGAGCAGTGTGCAAACGACGCTAGTATAGTAAAACAAAGGGTTGTAACAGATTTTACATCGACAAGGGAGTTTCGTCCATTGTAGATGATAGTGGCTGGAAAAAATCGTAAACAGAAATTTTGGATTCGTTCTGAGAAAGTTTTCCCAACTACATGGCTTTTTGTGTTTTGGGAAGTGTTCGGCATTATTTAAATCTTAAAAAGCCCTAATAACGTCTCTTTTGAGCCCGACATGTCTATGCAATGTTAAATGCTGAAAAATTCTGAATTCGTAGTGTGTATGAAAAGACGCCAATTTATACATGATGAATTTAATGCGGAAAAGGTTCGATATAATCAGATCTAATCTTTATTGCAACACTTAATTCGGCTAGCTCTGTGCCACTAATTAAAAATCAGTTTGTGGAAAAATCTGGTTCGTCAAATTAATCGAAGTGATGCTGTACATAAAGCAAAAGTAATTTGGGCACGGTCCAAGTTTTAGACGGGATTAGAGTTGGACTCCAATTTCGATGTTAAAACACAGAGCCAGGCGAAAGAATGGGAGCCACCTATGAGTTGGGGGGGGGGGATACCGTAAAACTGTCAGGTCGTTGATATCGATTTATTTAAAGAAAGATCTGAGCCGTTTGTTCCACGTCAGCAAGCCTTCAGCGATAAAACACTTTTTACTCATTTCGAAATCTAACTTATTTTCTATTGTAGTTTTACATTATTGAGAAAATATAATGCTCATTTGTGAAGCCCTTTAGGAACGTGATAACCAATATCAACTGACTAATATGCAACCAAATTTCATATATTATTAAAAATTACAAATAATTGAAACGAAATTCTACTATACCATTTTTAACACGTATTTAATGGGTATAGCATTATTTGCAGTGCAAATATATCATAGTTAGCCTTAGTAATACGTCGGGTTCTTCACATCTGGGCTCCCCTCCATGCATTTACTTTCATGATAACCTCGGTAACGAAGTTAAAAAGCCACAAGTTCCTACAGAATTGTTTAAAAGTATTTTTGAGTCGATCCTATCGGCCAATCTTAAAAGAGCCTGAAGAGTGGATAAATTCCTCAATTTTACTGAAGCTGTAGTGTGGTGTGGTGTGGCGTCGTATTAGGGCGCAGACATGTTGGACAACCTGGCCTCAGCCAATCCTGTGTCTCTCTGCGATCCAACGGCATGCGGGAAAGGAAGGCAGCCAACCAGAGAAGGACATGGATGAGATGCAGTATATAATGAGCGGCGTGGCCAGCGTGGCGGACTCGGATGGAAGACGCCTGACGTGTGGCTCTGGCTTGTGATTGGTCAATAAAGCCTGTTCTGTTGTACCAGTCTTTTACCTATTAGAGCTCGGGTATTCTACAGTGGCGTCGGATCAGGGCGCAGACATGTTGGTCCACGCTGGCCTCAGCCAATCCTCTGTCCCTCTGCAATCCAGTGGCATGCGAGGAAGAAATGCAGCCAACCAGAGATAGACACGAATGAGGAGCAGTATATGGTGAATGGCGTGGCCAGCGTGGTTGACTCGGATGGACGTCGCCTGACGTGTGGTTCTGGCTTGTAATTGGTCAATAAAGCCTTGTCGGTTGCGCCATTCTTCATACTAGGGCACGGGTATTCTGCAAAGCTATCCGTGTTGCGCTTCTGTGGCAGTGGCATTCATTGCCACAATTCAAGCATTATTAATGGAGACGTAACATGGTACTTTTACATAGATTTTTAGCAAATGACGGAACTAATAGGCAGGCACCATCATCAAGCAGGATCCTTATCTTTTCACGGCAACGACTTTCAAGTAATGTGACTGTGATTCTCGTCCGCTGAGAAATGCTCCAGCGGAAGTAGACAATCGAGCGGCGTCTCTACTTTGGCCAGTTATGCTGTCCGAACGAAGCTGCTTAACGTAAGCAACTGGATCGCCATGTTCAAATGAAGCTGGAGCGTGACTTTACACAGCAGCATACTGTACAACTTCCCGAGACAGTCATCAAGAACTTCGATCCAGAGGTTTGGACGCATCTGCCGTACACCCTGGACCTCGTTCTGGTAGATCACTATTGTTGAATGTCATGTCGCGGAGTTGGGTTTAAAAATTTATTGAAACTAGACTCGGATATTTTATAACAAGTTTGATCAACAATGAATTTGAAGGATTAGACTAGGTTGTATATA
This sequence comes from Mesocestoides corti, assembly GCA_900604375.1. Taxonomy (NCBI): domain Eukaryota; kingdom Metazoa; phylum Platyhelminthes; class Cestoda; order Cyclophyllidea; family Mesocestoididae; genus Mesocestoides; species Mesocestoides corti. Next base: position 34,046 of record UXSR01005376.1, on the reverse strand, counting down.
ATGACTGTTAATTCAGGATCGATTGACAAGCTTTTAACTGGCCTAAAATTGTTAGGTCAGTATAAGTGTGAAAAAATGAACATAATAAGTAGGGCACACGAAAAAGTCACAAAGTGATTCCTTTAGTACATTATATGTTTTTGTGGGGAATACACAAGTTGATCAGAAAAATTTAATCTTAATAACAAGGAAAGTTTTGAATACGTGTCCTTTATATTTAGTCAAAAAGTGATTGGGACTGAATGCGGAACGAGGTTTTGGTGCAAACTGCTTCCTGTCCAGGTGCGTTGGTGCTTCAGTGAATGCTTAAGATATACAATCAAGGGAATCATGAGTACTTCTACCACTTCTTGCCAGTCTCCCTCTAAATTCACCTCTCATTTCAAAGAACACTTCGTTATAGAGCCACTTTAAAAAAAACACAAGTCGGCTAGGTTTTTAGTACTGCTTCCCACACCTCAACTCATGGATAAACTCCACGGCTCCGTTTAAAACTAGCTCTAAAGCATGAGCACGACTTCAAGTATAGACATGTTCCAAATGAGCAAATTCCTTAAAAGCGTATTTTTTTGTTGCCACGCGTTGCATCAGAGAACAAAGAAACCGGTAGAAGGACGAAATGAGGATGTGTGGTCGCATTCTTAAGGTGTTTAGCTAACATTGCGGATAAACTGAATGTTGGGTCCTGAAGGGAAGTTGGCGTTTTTACCGCCAAATTTATTCGGAAAATTGAGACCTATAGGTGTTACATTTACGGTTTTTTCTTCTCGCAAAAGTAATTCAATGAAGGCTGTGGCCTTCCTCGTCCTCATGATGCTGAGCAAACACTAATTACCGAAATGATTATTACAGATTAGCTCAGTTAGAGCAAATTATCCCATCACATGTGTTCGCCTGTCCCTGTTAACTAAATTCGTTTAAAATAATCCTCCTGTCTTTAAAGAACCTTCAGTAAGCACAATTTTGAGCCAGTGTTAGGACAGTAGAAGTCTTCAAAACACGAGGACAAACGTCTTTATGCCTAGAAGGTGGAAATTAGAATTCCTTTGAGTAGAAATCAAAAGACCTACTAGAGGCATTAAAATTGAAGTAAGGGTCTGGTTTTTCAACGTTAGGGATAGGAAATTAATCTTTGCTTTCATGTTGCTGGTGAATGAGTATTTGTTGCTTATGTCTAGAATCTTTAAATTTTAAGTGTTGCTGCCAACGCGAACGTCTTCGAAGCACCTATTCGGTGGTGCCGTATCAAAAATAAAGCCTATTGCATCTTCCCAAATGTGTATCTTTTGCACCCTATGATTGTCGCCGTTGAAGGTGCATACTTCAATATTCTAGCCTACTGTACAGATCTAGCTTTCATGGTCAGAAAAACAAAAAACCACGCACAATTAATTCGTGTGGTTCTCGGTACATATTGGCAGGTTTGTCTAGTTCAAATATATCGGACGAAAGCAATGATGACTCTTCAGCCACTCTTGTTTTCGCGTTGTTATTTGTGTGGGAAAGCAAATCCGGTGATGCCTCGGCTATGGAGAACGAAGCTGTGCTGGATTATCGTGTTCGAGAGTCAGTGACCTTGAGGTTCGCTACTCAGGTGGGCAAGCAGTTAAGTTTTATTTGTGAGCGGATTTTGAATTTTCTCACATTCGAAGGTGGACATTGAAAAGCTTTATTTGGTCTACCATATCAAACTTCCAGCAAGTAACTTGGAAACACTTGCCAAATTAAGGACAAAATAATCCATTTTGCAACAAATAGAGCGACAGGGCCTCATATCCTCCAATGGACCACGCGGAACCATTGCAACCAGTTAAAGTGTATTTTCGATCATTTCAAGTAACGTAAACAAAGGTGGCATGACTTCAGGACTGGAATACACCATGAGAGAGTTATAAATAAAACAGTAATATAAAGCCCTTTCTCACATTTATGGGCAGCGTAGCTTCCTTGTAGACATCGAAGAAGCCTTATATAACGCGATTGTAAATGTGGCAATTGATGGAAAGAAAATAGCTACAAAATTTGAAAACCTTTTACTTTTACGTTATACATCAAAAATTTATGTAAAAACTTCATTTGAATTCACTTTCTGAAGTCTGTTTTAAACGTTTTACAGATATTAGAAAGTTATCTGGAGCGTAACAATGCCTAAAATAACTTTATACAATTTGAGAAAATTATACACAAAATATCCTAAAAGCAGATTACAATACATGCATTAGGGAATATTCACGTGTCTTAGAAATGGTCTCGACGATGTGATCATTTAAACTTTTCATTTTTTTAACTTGGATACGTTTATTAGATGGCCAGTAACCACAGAAATCTTTCTGTAAGCATGTTCGTGCTTAACTTTACTTGGTTACTCATAAATATTCCCTTTTTTGATAGTTCCCTGAAATGCGACAGGCTCTAGCGTAACAATTTAATTTAGATAGTGTGCTTTTATGGTGGTTGTACTGAAAACCTAATCATTATGTCTAAAATTTCTTGAGAGATTTACTTAGCAACATCTAGAACTGACATGCTATCTAAGATCATGGTAGTTGCATTGGTAAATGTTACTACGTATAAAGAGGAAATTACGTAACAGATCCATCGGAGTTTGGGGAACTGACTTTTATTTAAAGCAACGAACACTGCCCCTAGAATGCTACTAAATTTATGAACTAGTTTTAATAGTAGTAGCAACGTAATTCAGCAGACAGTAGTGAAATTCCACGAGCCGAGTCTTGGGTTTTTTCCACGTGCACGCGATCATAGTTAACTCAAGCAACTAGGCTATGAGTGTTTACAATTCGCCTACTAATTTTAACCTAACAAAATGTTTTTTAGTGGTATAGTGATTACGTTTAGGTATTAGCGTGAACTCATGACTGCACTTAGCGCGATTTTCTGTGTATCATATGGTAAATAAATAGGATATTCTCATGTATTTCATTCAACGCTTGGCAATATTTTACTCGATGCGATGAAAATCATTTATTTGAGCTTACAATTTTACCACTTTTATAAGTAATAGCGCGACCACTTCAGCCATTATTCAAGTTTCTGCCTTCAGGAATACCTAACTAATGACATTTCAAACTTTTCAGATTACAATTTGATTAAATCTATCCCTTTGGTAGAAAACAATCAACGTGGAAAGTACGTAAATTTAATTTGGTTCACTTGGAACCGTAATAAAAATCAATCAAGGGTAATTTTGAGTATCTTGAAATAATCTTTGCCCGTTTTTGAAGTGGAAAGCATAAATTTTGCCCGTGGGCGTCGAAAAAAACCTGGAATTGTATTGTGCATAACTGAATCCATGACAAGATGACACCGCTTCTTGCTAAATTCTCTATATCCTTTGTCACAAGAAATAAAATAGCCTATTATCCTAATTCACTTTTTTTTAAAATTATATGTGTAGTGTTGTTGAAAATAAAGTAGGGGAAGGAGGAGGGGGTCAAAACCAAAATAAGCGCAGTGCCGAAAATACGGATGAAAATAAGGATGCATTCAATAGATACTGTGAGAGTGCACAATTAAACCAACCTGTCAAATTGATTATTACAAAATTGAAATCTGGGCATACGTTTGCAGTAACCGATAAAAATGTTGATAAATCTTCGAAACAGCGTGGTTGTGTTGCAATTTTGTGTGACGTGCTCATTTGTGGGCGTTAGTAAACAAACTATAGGCAAAATGGAACGCAAAATAACATTAGTTTCCTTTTATTGCTTATCGACGTCGGCGAAGACATCCGCATATGCTTAGGCCAATCGACCATCGCGATCCGCCATCATTTCCCGGATTTCTCTTCCCATCTATTGTCGCAAGTGCTGAAATCAAGATTGTCAACAATTAGCGCCATTGGCTTGGGAAGCGCACTCCTTCATTGAGTTGTTTGTGGGTACTTTTGCAAACACCTATAGATGAACAAGTATTGAAAAATAAAAATGGCTAGTGTTATTCTCCTTGGACATTTTATCACGACTTTACTGTCAGGGGCGATAAATGGATCGAGTCAAGAAGGTAAAACTGGTTTTCAATTGACCGGCATAATTTCTGCCATTAGGTGGAGGTGGCACGACAATCCCGGAATAAAAGCTTAGTGTAAGCTGAACGATAATTGGGCTATGGTGAGGCTCCCGGTACGCATTCAAGCATTAATTTGAAAACTACAACGAGTGTTGCAGTGAAACAGCACCACCGTTTTGGGCAGCTATCAAAATTTTAAATAGGCTCAACTAGCTAAATCCAGTCGTTTTGTTATACTTAACCACAACAAGTGCCAGGTTAAGTTCGCATTTTAACTCATCACAACAATTTTTATAAGGATGTATGGAAGTTGGTGGCACGAACCACTTCACCAATAAATCACTCCAGCGTGCTCCAACTGCGAAGCTTTGTGCTAAATCTTTACGTCATTTAAGCCAACGAGAAGATAAATGCTTCGAACGCAAACTTAAAGAGGCAATTTAATGGTAACAGCACGCTTTGCAGAAATCGAATTTGTAAAAAAAGCATAAAGCATAATTTAAATAAGTGTCAAGTTGTACCATTCATGAGGTAATGCCAACTTCATCGACTGAACTATAATTTACGGAACACCCTGAAATCTGTCTAAAATGCATTACGATTTTGGGATTTTAAAAATTCATTCAAAAATGTAAGCGTTTCTCTCCAACATAATAAACTTAAAAGATTATTAGTGTAATTTTAAAAAGGTGCTGAGTTTCGCGGCCTTAAAAACTAGGGAACCTTGAAGGAAATGCAATACTTTGAATTCAATTCGATCGCATTTAAACAATAATCCTTAAGCAAAACTTTTCCAAGGGTGTTATTAGTTAAAGTAAATTCGAATTTCATTAAGAACCTAAAAAACGGAAGTGTAAAGTGACAAGAGGTGCATTGATCTTGTGATAAGCCGGTATACTTGCTAACATCTATTTATATCATTTAATGCACTTTGTTATAAACCTAATTTAAATTTACGTAGTAGTGTCTAAGGCACATTTCTTATTCTATGTCAAGGGGAAATTTTCCGGCGTTAATACTAATCCATCGTCACAAGTTTCAGCATTTGTGATCGAAGAAAAAAGTAAGGAAATGTCTAGAAAAGCTGATTATGTTTACATAAGTTTTAAAAAGTTGTTATGGCTTTATAAACTATGTATCAGTGCCTATTACTCCTAAAACAAATTTCTTAGTAAGTAGACATAATAAAAGTGTTACAAAATTAATGTTTTTGAATATTAGTTTTAGTTAAAACGTAGCGTTCTGCCATTGTACCCTCATTTTTAAGCCTTAGCGCAGGAAAAAATACCCATGCTTCTTACAGGACTGATATTACAGGAAAAGTAATTTTTAATGTGAAATCTGCTTTGTATTGGTCCTTTTTTAAAGAGCTTTGCACACGTTGAAACCGTTTTGAAGTAATTCACGTGAGACTGAATTCCATGTTAAAATTAAAGAAAACCAAGAAGTCATGACACTCAGGTAAAATAGGAAGCTGAAGTTTGGCCGCAGATAAATACAGCAACATTCATTGCCATCGAACGACGCCACATCTGAATCGCTTGACCACATTTTGCAAGTGTGTGGTATTTTGTGCAACAAATTTTTGCAATTTCGAATAATAATTTGGGCTTGTTTATATCTAAACAACCCTGTTTTAATAACGCAGTTATTGAAAGGTACCAAAAGAACTTTGAACACAAATTAAAAAACCAGATTTCATCAGCAAAGCTACACTTTAGACAGTTGAACAAAGCGCTTTAACTGTTTTGATTCCTAAGACTCAAAAAATGAGGTAATGTTTAGTATCTTTGAAAGTTAAAGTCAATATTAAAGGTAGTACTTTGACTTGAACCGAAGGAGCATTATTTTGGGAATGTGCGTCCTCTGCATGATTTTCAGGGGAAATTAAACCTTAAAATTAAAAAAATTGAACAAATTAATCATGAAAAATTTAATCAAGCCAATTAAAAGCAGTTGATCTATTTTTAAAAAAATTCCAAATATCTCGAAGTCACAATTATAACCTGCAAAATCATAGCTTCCTCTCCCATTTTGGCATACTGAACCATTGAATTTATAATTTTTATTTTAAGGGCAAAATCGACAGCACTCATTATAATTCACAAATTGTTCTGCACAAATTTTATGTTTTAAAGCTACTTATTTTATTCTTGAATCACGAATGTCTATTGTCCTTTATCAGGGTCACGTTTAATTTTAATCAAAATGCATTCCTTTTTAAAAATTACGTGCTTTGGTAAAATAGGATACAAGCCTAAATTAATTCAGAAAATTAGGAACACCACATTTTTAGAAAATCATATTGAATTGCTCGTTGCATTTTTCATACCGCTTTCATTAAATGATGCAAGGTGGTTCCTACGATTTTTTCAAGTAAAACTTATTACCAGTTGGTTTGTGGCCCAGAACACAAGCATTAAACATTGAAATATTTACCTCTTTAATTAGTATTTTGTGCAGTGCGTATCACGTCCATATTGGGTTTAATCAAGATTATGACAAGTATGAGTGATAGCAAAGCCCCTTTTTGTTTCCATCAACACATTGAAATGTTACAGTCGATAATCGAGATAATAGTTTAATGCTGACTTAAAATAGGGTTAATAACATACAACGTAATCAATTTTCAGCTTGGACTACAAACTACTAATGTTTGCACACTTCAGGTATAATAACAACATTTTGGTCAATTTTTATATTCTTCTCACTGTTCTTCCCTTGAACAGATTCAAACACCTTTACAGAAATGGCAGGACAGCGAAGCTTATCAATTTTACCTAAAACTCAAGTTTTGTCAGCAAATCCTAGGGGAAATCAAAATTCTTAATTGCGTGCTGTAAAATCAAGCAAGTAAGCGAGTTCTTCGAGCTTTTATGTGATTTCAGGTTGAAAAATGATTGGATTTTGGGGCTAGTTTTCATCTAACCAGTTCCACGAAGTCGGAAATTTTTTAATATTACAATAACATCTATATGGATCTCGATTAAAGTCATGACAAAAAATCATAATTTGCAAAACAAAATGTGAAAATGCAAGGTTTACTAACGTGACTGCTTTGGTCGCCGTATGGCAAATTGAATTTCAAATCTGAGAGTAATTATAATAAGTAAGCTTACTCATATGCAAAGACGTTTCATCCATTTCGGCCAGGTGGTCTGTTCCAAGCAGGTCTATTTTTTCATCTAAATACTCCGATTCGAAACTAGAATCGTCGTCAACTAAAATCACACTCCGGTACTTCTTTGGAAGGAATGCATCATCATCCATAAACGGCACATCGTATAGATTTCTCTTTTCGTCAAAAGTACTTGTTTCGTCTTCATTAAGGGCTTTCTCAACTTTTGATGGTGTTACTGAGTCCGGAAATAGGTAATCATCGTTAACAGCTGGTTTTGGCTGCAAGCGATGCCGACTTCGATGGGGCGCCCCCAGGGTCGCTGATTTAGCCCGCATTGCGCCGGTTGATAAGTCATAGAGTGGGGAACTTCTCGGCCTCGTCCAGGGCTGGTTAAGGGTGCCTGCTCGCGGAAAACTCACCTGTTTCCTCTTCGAGTTAATTGGGGGCAGGTAGTAGACTTCATGACCTGGAAGCACCTTTTCCACAAAGAGGGCGTACTTTGTGTCAAAATCGATTTCGGAGTCTGAATTTTTAGATTCATTTTCGTTGCCGCTCAATATAGACGTTTGATTTAACCCTGTACCGGGTGGAACGATGCTGGTCTTTTCGTCATCAGAAATAACAGACTGCGCTTGCAGTTGCAACGACGCTGCTTCAGTGGAAGGTTCAGTTGCTGGGGTTAAATTGGACGAATTAACTAAACTCATGGTTTCGGAAGATTTTTTTACAGTCATAAGATGTTGAGGAACTTCGACTGATTGAACCTTTTCTAACTTAACCTCCGGAACAAATTCCTGGGCGATCGTTGTCACCACTTCCTCGTTTTCGCTGTGGGACTCGTCGGTTGAAAAATTAATAGGTGCAGCTTGAACTGTTGCCAGGTGAAATTCTGTCACATTATGGACCACATTAGCATGCGTTGGGTTTACCGCTTCCGTCTCAAAGTCCTGCGTTATTACTGGGGATGCTGACTCGGCTACCTCGAGTGCCTGGTTGAAATCCTCATTGCCGATTCCTTCTACAGCTGAATCTTGCTCTAAGGTAAAATGTTGTGTCTTTTCTACCAGCTCTTCCTCTACAGTTTCTTCAGGAACTGTAAGTTCAGGGTTTGATTCATATTGTATCCTCGGATCGGAACCGCAGATTTCCTTGGTTGGCCCGTTTCCACGTAATTTTACCCCAATCCTCGATTTGCTATTGTTGAGTTTATTATTTTCAAACTCCTCTGCGTTTAAAGGCATTGAGTCTGTAAGTGTTCCAGTTGTCAAATTTTCTTCTAATTCTTCATTCAACGGCAAGTTTTCCCCTGCCATACATTCCAGCGAAACTGAGATGTCCCCTCGTTGATCTTGGGGCTGGCTTTCGTCGTTGCATACTTCTAATTCGGTAGTCTCAGCCAGCGAAATTTCGGGAAGTGAATCTGTTGCTGGACAGCTATCAGTAAGATGAAACTGACGTTTAAACTGTTTTTCCTGATTAAGATCCTCCAGTTGGTGATCAAAAATGGTGGCGTCTGCACGCATAACAGGTTCTCCACTTTTTGGAAAAAATGGATCTTTTTCATTTTCTGGAGCATAACTGGCTTCTGAAAACTCATCAGACATAGTAGACATATGAGTGTCCTCTAATAAAACCTCAGGAGATTTTCGGATTGTCTCAGCAATCTCTGCTTTTTCATCAGATACTTTGGCATCGAAGATTTCAGATTCATTACCAGGGATACCGTCTTCTTCATTTACATATTCCGCATGATTCTTCGTAGCCTTTTGTATAGTTCCAGAAAAAGTGGAATTAGGTGAATCGATTTCAGGACTTTCGAACAAAGTTAGCGTCTTTTCGGTGTTCTGTACGAGGTTAACATTCTGGTTCGTAGTTTCTGAGCGGGAGATTTCTCTAACATCCTCCATTAGTTTCAGTTCAAATGCACGGGTAAGCCGAAGTACCAAGCGAACTAAGCGAGGTGGTCAGTACTCAGTCTTACGCAAAGGCGAATTATCATCTCACAGAGGTTTTTGGCTGGTAACCATTCTCACGCGCATGGCCGTACGCTCGCAACGAGGGCCAATTACTTTGCTTCCTCGAGTTGATGGCAGGCTTTATAAGCCAATGAGATGCCCGCGCTGTTAGGGAATTGATTGGAAGAGGTATGTGAACGCACGTGGCTAGTTTTGTAATACAATGATCACGGCTTAGTTAATGCGATTTGGGGAAGGGAGTTGAAAACTAATTTAGTTTTGTGTAGTGGAAGGAGTTTTAAAAAAAAGGAGCATTTAAGGACACAAACTGGTATGTATTTAATGCCGTAAGTTCGTATGTCAATGAGGTCGACTAACAGACCATAAGTACGACATATAGTGCAAAACGAATCTTCAGTTTGACTTAATAATCTAACGGATCATAGTGACTTTATGCGGATTGCACGTAGCCGATGTTTTGTGCACTGCACAAGTTTAAATTTCAGAATTCCAAATATGTGTTTGATTAATGCCTATTCGTATTAGGACTAGGTTAGTATTAAGAGCCCGATGAAGCCTATAGAAAGGCTTATTTTCCTGATCAGGACCTCTATACATCTTGAAAGTTATGAGAAATTTTTGGTCTTCATCCAAGAAGGCAATAATTCCAAATTTTGGAAGTTATGTCAATGAGACGGACTGATTCTACCATCACAAAGTGATGATGCGTATGGAGCCAATCCAAACATTCCAGAAATGCGGACTTATGTAATACCGAACCTCAAGTCTAGGTCCAACGACCAAAATCACTTGACTGTTTTTTTTTGACCGTCTTATATTTTGTGGTTTTCTATCTTAACCAGTTTAAACTGATAGTGATATCTCATTTGCGAGGTAAAACAGGACAGAGATAATTGATTCCGTAACCTCTAGGACCCTGTTATCAAATATAAGCCTCATATTAGGAGTTATAAAAGACTCGACCGTGAGTAGTTATTAGGAAGTGTTATATGAAAAGATAGGAAAGAGTATGTGCTTAATGAATCAATTCAGTCTTCGGTGGAATTAAAAGCTGATCCCTTTAGGTTCTCGATGTCTACGTCTACGCGTTGTCGTCACCCACATGCCTATGACATCATGATAACACGAACTTGAATTCTTTTTCCAGAAATATGGACTTCAAATTTTATGAAGTGTAATTCATTTTAATGCAGTCAGCTATCATACTTAGAAGAGGTTACAATGCACATTTAATCATTCGTTTTTGGTGTCACTTCAGATTCGCTACAATATTACACCAGAACCTTTAACAGTTCGGCTTTCTAGCCAAATATAGTAATTGCCATTCCTACGCCATTTCATTCAAGCATTTAGTATTTTAAATTCACCTATGCTAAAAAGGTAGATTTCTGGTATTCGACAAAACGCCCAGTTGTAAGAGCTTTATCCTGTGGCACGTCACAACGCTGCTGATTTCAAATCATGATTCCCATGGCTTTCATCTTTTGTGCACTTGCAAATATGAGAAAATGAAGTGGTGCATTACTCTCATATAAAAATATCTGTTTCGTCACAATGTCTCCGATTCTTTGAAAAAACCAAAATCTCAGTTCCATTAAAAGTTCATTCACTTTGAATTTTTGCAAAATTTTAGTGGTTTTTCGATGAATTAGGTGCTTTAAATTAGACTTGATTGTGCACAAGTATTAAGGCTAACTCCATTAATTCTACAATTTTCTAAGTTATACTACATTTCAAGATAACATTTATTCGGGTGAAAAAGTTACTTTTCTTCTCTCAACACGTTTTTTCCACATTGGGTTAGCCACCTTATTCTTGAATTGTATCTCCTGTAAATCAACATTATATTGAAGCAAAGAGATATCCTAAGAAGTAGTAAATGTCCGTGTTCGTTGCTAAAATATGGGGCTTTAGTTGTAGATGGTTGACAAAATTCTTTGAATAAGTATACTTTCAGAGCCTTTAAAACTAGGTCTGTGAACACTTAAGTTACCCTTTCTGTGGTAATTTTTTAAAGTGATTTGTCCTTTGGTTTTCCACTAATCCAACAAATTGGCTCTTGGGGTTTAAATCCAGCAACACTTTGTACTTTCTTTTCTGTGATATGGATAGGTTGTTGCATTAATTTTACTGAAGTATTTGTCACCGATATCTGAGTATACCTGGTCTGACCGCTTAAACGACGTTAACTGTGTTCTAGTACTCCCTAGAACAAAAGGGTTTGAATAAAGCTGAAAGAAAATACACAGAAACGAAGTTATATGTCTGAACCATTGAATGACTTGTTTGAACATGGTTGTAACACCTTTAATTATAATTTTGCGTGGCAGCGACAATCAAATAGTTTAGATCCTAGTTTATTAACTTACTATAAGTATAAGTTGAGGGACGCACACTGGAAGAAACAAAAGTGGGAAGAGAACAGAACCCAAGCATTAAGTCATTGTTGATAATGGAGCTAAAACATGCGTTTCAGCATAACTTTATCAGGCGATCTGTCATTATTTCGAGGTTACTTCCTTACCCGTGCTTTATAGGACCGGAAAATTTAAGCTATTTTGAACGTCTATCAATGTTCATTTCCCGAAAGACCGGCCGCAGCAGCCATGGACACACTGTTCCTTCATTTTGACCCTTCTGCTGAGTCAAGGGTAAACTTGAAAGTAGTTTCGTGTTTTATGACCCACCTGTCATCCCGAGTTTTATTTGAGTCACAAAATTCAAGACACAATGATTTTTAAAAAAAGAGGTATTCTCCCTTTTCTGCTACTGAAATTGTTTTGCAGTATCCTGTGGAAAGACACATGCGAAGCTTCAAATAGAGTAATTTTATGAAAACCAAGGGGTTTCCTTTGCAATTAGGTTAGTGTAGCATGCTGCCCCTAATGGGTCAAAACCAGCGTTGTTCAAATTTTTCTATCACACGTGAAAGTGTGGCTGGAGTAAAAACGCAACCTTATTTAATCGAAAGTTAAAAATGTTAACGATGCAAAACCAAACAGTGGGCTATATTTTTAAAAAATATCTTAATTTCCCATTACATTTTGAGAAAATTCCCACCGAGAAGTCGTAACAGCAGTCGGCGTACTTGCTTAAATCAAGTACATAACTTAAAAATTAACCAAAAAACCAAAGAAAAGTTAGTTGATTCTGAATGCATTGCAACCGGACTTTAATTCCATTCCGACAGCTAGTCCACTCTGTCTCGATGTAGATTTTTGTAGAAATTATGCAGCTGCCCGTCGTTAGCACGTAGCTCAGCCTCAGGAAGTGATGTGATTGTTTCATACTTACCACATTGCATTGACTGGCAAATTAGTGTTTTGTTGGTGACCCCATTTTCCGTCTGTAATTTTACTGAGGCCTTAAAAGAAACCATATTATGCAAATTTAAATTATTTGAGTTAAACACAAAAATATGTTCAGATTGCCTTAACCATGTAAGTAGTTTAGTATTATTTTGAGTTTTCGTGCATTACTTTGCTTCAACTATAGGCCACTCCTATGGGTTTTACTATGAAATTCGTCCTCAATTTAAGCCACAAATTGTCAGAAACTATTTAACGTTAATTACTTTCAGCAAGAGAAAAGTTTTTTTTACAGCAGCATGGCAGGAACCTGTAGAGGGTGCGTTAAATGCACTTTTTGTAGTGTCGAGTTTTAAAAAGTTGTCAAAATGACTTTTTCAAGTAAACGAGTGTCGGTTACTTAGATGCAATACTTTAACTTACAAAACGTATTTTTTAGTTCTTATAGAAGAAATGATTTTCACAAATCGAAGAGAGATAATCGATTTTTGTGCATTAAGCTATGATAATACACCAAGAATATAGAATTTCGTGCTAATAAGTCAACTGACCTCACTCAGTACTAAAGCCATGGGAATGGTAAGTCCCAGAATTAATAATTTAATATTTTGTAACAAATTCAGGTCTCGAACAAATAGAGTAGACTTGCAGAAAACAGCTCGATATACCTGCAAGGCCTCATGAGGTTAAAAATCTGGCAATAGTCTTGACCTATGCTCAAAAAGGAATTGAACTGTAACCCTGACCAAATATTGGCTTTAAGAGAGCAAACGAATAATTCCTGAGTTGGTTATCAGTAAAATTATTTGTTTCTGCATACATTTACTATAAAAAGCATGCAGAACTTCCGTACGTTACTGGCTACACTATGAGCGATTCTTAGTTATATCATAAAAACATATTTTATGTACCGTATTTACTGTTTTCTTTCTAATAGCCAAAAAATGGTAGCTGTAACCCAGAATTAGGCTTTGAACGTAAGTCGAATGACAAATTCCCGCTAATCACTTAGGCAGAATGTCTAAAAATCTTTCACGGCATTGACTTAATTTTGGTTTACAACCTGACGAGTATTTGTGGTTGTGTGTATGGCAGTCTCTTCATTTAGGGTTTTTACGTGTTTCTCAGGTACCTAAGATTATCGTGGCATCTGTTTTGTGGTGCCATAAAATATCGTCTTTGCATTCATTTTTCAGTCCCTGTTAAGGTGTGTTTCCATAGCCACCACCAAATTTGACAAAATTCGTAGCAGCTTTTATCTTTGCAAATTACTTTTGGGTTTTCCACAGACAAACCCGCATTTTGCATTCATGTTTCCTTAATGTTTACTCAAAAAGTATCTGCTAACGATGCTGAATACGAAATACTCCTAGCGTGCTCTGCTCACTAATCAAACTGATTCTCTATTTGACGAGATTTCATTCGACGAAAAACTTTTTCAACCTGTATAAGAGATCATTTTTTTCGCTAAGAGAATTTGCTGGATTTGTGAAGTTAACAGTCTGTTCCCCCTATAAATGATTTTACAATTTGGGTTTAAAATTATTAGTTTTTTACAGCCTGCGACATCTGTAACTTAGTAACATTCCCAAACAGCTGTTTTGATTTATAATAGCTTCGAGTGATCCATTCTTCTATAAATTTCTTTCAAGCATGTGAATTATTCCGGCTAACAGTAATACGCTGTGAAAATTGATGAAATCTCTTTTTATAAGCAGCCGCCTGTAATGTTTAAAATCTGAGTAGTTTTGCTTGAATTTGTGTTTAACATTGCTTTTAAGACTGGTACCAATGAAGAAGGTTCGAAAGGTTAAAAAAGCAATGAAAATACTTTTAAATGTATACTGATAAACCCAATCACAAACGATGTGTATGGAAAAAATCGTAAGAATTAAAAAACTGAACATATTTGCCATTATTGTCAGCATCACGAGTGATTATGAAAGAGTGTCCATGAATCTCGAGTTCAATAAACGTTTTCTGAATGTCATTCATCTTGCACGCATTATTTCATGAAGATGTGAGAAATATTTTTTCGTGAACTGTAACTGATATTATTAAACCCTTTAGCTGCTCCAAAATGATTTCGGACCACTTACGTATTATTACAATCATCAATAGTAGTATAAGACTTTAATGTGGTGACATGTGTTCCTGTTTTTATGACTAGTACTAGCTTATACAGGTAAATGCTAAGTCCATAGCCCCATTAATAGATAATTCTGGCTTCGAATTGTGTTTTGCATATGTAATTATGATTGTTGGTACTTTTTTTTTTAAAAAAATGGAGTCATTACATTTGTCGACTATTTCGGCGTTGACAGTTTGAAGTGGAATAAACTGGGAGCAGAATTTGAGTGAACACAAGGTAAGAAATTAAAAATGGAACGTCTAATACGGTTATTTTTTTAAAAACGTAAATTTAATGCTTAGTATATCATGATCAATGCAAATATCGCTTGTGATAATATTAATGGAAAGTTAACGTCATGAATATCAGGGGCCATGGAACGTATTAAAAAGAATTTAGAATAACTTAGACTTCTTAAAAAGATGCCCCTTTAATAAAATAAAAACATCCCTTTAGGACAGGAACAGAACCCACACAACCCCATTTTCCGAGTAATTATCATACTTATTCTACGATTCAGACAAGTGTAAAATATGTCCTCTTATTTTTATTTCCATTCATAAAAAGGGCATTTTTGGGAGCTTCATTAATTTGGAACACATACACTGTTTACAAATAAACGCTTTTAACAAAAGTTGATTTTATGATGCTACACTGCTTTACGTCATTTAGTAGTCACCGTTTCGTGATGAGAACTTCAGTGATGGCGATCTCTTTGAACAGTTGGTCTTTCTGTGTCAAAAGTAATTGTAGTTAAAACGGTTAAAATAGTTTAGACATTTGAGAAGGAACATAATTCCTAACCAAAAATATGGACAAAATTTTATGACTAATTATGTCCACTTTCTCAAATAATATCTCGTAATCACTATATTTTTAGCTTTTAGACCAACCCTCGTAAAGTTGAGCTGTTGGTCTGACAGGGTGTGCGCAATCACCCGGTCTTTTACACGCCATTCTCGCTACCGCAGAAATGTCGCAAAAATGAATAAAGAAAAACACGTTCCGGGTTTAACTGTGCGCTCCATGCAAGATTTGATAAGGCTTAATCTCGAACATCAGCTAATAGTGAGCAAGGATGGCCTCCCCTGTGATCAAAATAAATTGGCACCCATTCGAGTGCATTCCACAGCCTCCGAAAACTATTTAATTGTGAGAAGTTTTCAAAACAATAGTCTCTCCACTAAGTGTTTCTTGTCTCGAGAAACCCTCAATTATTAATCGGAGATTCATTACAGGCCGACTTCACTCATGGTGCTTATCTTATGGTTAATGGTTGTTTTTTGTGTGCAGGCCATAGAAATTGGCAAAAAATTGTATGAATTGGAGCTTTAACGTGAAATGTTTAAGTTTAGCATGGAAATAAAAAGAAATTGGGAGGAATTAAAATCGACAACAATGTGCACATGAGTGTCAACCTATTACGACCACCACAACAGTACATAATTTTTTATTAGAACCCAACGATAAACTTGAACTTGGTAGCATTTGAAAAGTGGCCCTGGAGCTTCAATCATTAATCGGTGTGCCTTTTTTAACCCATGTAGAAACCTTTACGAAAACGAATAAAAAATGCGATCCAATGGCCTTCATGTCCTCTTAACAGCCACCAACCAGGTGTTGAATCAAAACACAGAGAGCTAATCAGGGTGACAGACTGACACGGACATCGTGGTGGGCATCAAGGCCATGGCTGGTACGTCGCCCGCTGTGTGACGCCAATTGTGTTTCCAACTTCAAGTGCTGAAAACATGTCTGGCGTCGATCCCTTTCCATAGTGGTGCAGACCATTGCAATTTAAACGACAAATTCCTGTCACACAAGACTGAAAAAGTCAAACAAAAACATCATTTACTTTGTAGGTTTGCATTCTTTTGGTTCGCGTTACTGTCTGTCATGAAAAAAAGTGAATACCTTTGCGTAGGTTGACGGTGCATCGTTGCCTTTCTATCATTCTTCACAGGAGATAGATTTTACCTTTGTAAAGTGTGAGGTATTGACGATTTTTTTTGTTATGCTAAGCCAGTAACATGGAACTTTCTAGACAACATTGGAAACACTAGGACGTACATAACCAATAGCTCCACATTTCCTTATTTATCTGCATTATCTGTCTTCTAAGGGATACCTTACAACGCAGAATTTCTAAAAGGTACATGAAAGTTGTATCGTCAAAATAGGCCTTAAAGAATAAATCATGAAATCAGGAGTTCTTTTTTCTTTGCTAAACACTATTAAATTTGAAAATACTGGATACGAAAGGCGGAATAAATTTACGGTATTTCGTAGTAAAATTAAAAACTTCTGTTATCCAAACTGATTCTGACGAAATTAATGCTTAAATTTACTGGTTTGAAGTTCCCTGACATGCATGGTTTCACAAATTTCTCTGCTTCATAAAATGTTTCCTCCTTATTTTAGACCACAGGAATTCCGCGAATTCATCAGCTCAGAAAAAACACAAAAGGATGGTGGTTT
The DNA here is from genome assembly GCA_900604375.1 of Mesocestoides corti. Classification (NCBI taxonomy): domain Eukaryota; kingdom Metazoa; phylum Platyhelminthes; class Cestoda; order Cyclophyllidea; family Mesocestoididae; genus Mesocestoides; species Mesocestoides corti. Next base: position 17,006 of record UXSR01005376.1, on the reverse strand, counting down.
AAGATCTAATAAATTTAAAGCCCAATCAAGATTCAAACCTGAAAAGAATCCGTGATATTAAAAAAGTTTTGTAAATAGCTAAGGCTGGATTATTTTGCGTTAGGAAGAGTACACGCTGCTACTCTATAACCTGTTATTTTACTCGGCACAAAGTAATTTCAAGTATCACAATTTTTATTGCACCTTAAAACTCTGCTCCTTTATTAAAATCAAATTTTCACGAGGTGCTAATTTTCAAAGTTCGCATTTTTGTATTAAATTGTATTAACCTTAGACGCCAAAAAGCTTAAATTTCTTTTATTTCATAATGGCTTTTAATTTATTTGACTAGGCTTTTGAACAAATGTACGGGATTATATTCTGAATGATATCCTGCATTATTTCTACCTACGATGGTCGGTCTTTCGGAAATAGGAGAGAATTTGCCACAAATGCCAAAGTTATTAAAATCGATTCGACTGAATTGTTGAACAATATGCCATACTTTGTCTACAAAGGCTAACTTGTCAGATAATTCACATAAATCATTTGTGTTACTTAACGTTATTGAGAAAACACTGTTCGGGGAGTCAACACAAACCAGTAAAACTATAAAAACGTCCAAAATAACTGGGACACATTACTGCATTTCATTTGTGAGGGTGCATAGGTAATGATCTTGCTTTGGTCGTTAAACTAGATTTACCAAACAAGAGACAACATTGGTTTTCCTGGTCTGCTAATCTTTTTCGTCTTCCACCCGTCAAATTTATGTCATTATATTTCTGGTATTCGCATTTTACACGGTTTACTTGTACGTTAAATACAATCCTTTTGGAATTAATAACACTAAAATGTCCAAGCCTACAGAAAAATGGATTTTGAAGTGATCGGTGAAAACTTAGTTTAGTAGGTCACATAGCATTTGTCATGTTATTTCTGTATAACCCTTTATTTTACTATATTGGTTTTGTTGGAATATCGGTGTGCGACAGCATGTCTTGAATACATTTACCCTTTAAATTTTACTGTATATGACATATACTGTCGTAATATATATTGCTTAAAATAACCTTAACATGAATTCCCTTTACCGGATTGTTATTGTTATTCTTCAATTCCAGCGCATATATCCGCAACTTCTCATGCTGGTGTTATTCGCAGGCTCCGTTTTTGAGTTATAATGCTGTTAAAATCGTTTTTTTGCGAAATTTGTGGAGTCCGTGACTTTTAATCAGAATTTCGTCATCTTCATACTTATTCGTTTATTAGAATTGCTACATTGACCCATTAAAATAAATAAACTCATGTAAACAGCTGTGTTATGTCAGCATTTGCATCCCCTTACACGCCACTGCGTGACTCCAAGTTTACGGTCACCACACCTGAAGGCAGTCAAACGTTGTCCTTTGTTGTAGAGGTCGTGGTACAATAATTTCCCCTATTAAATAGAAAAGTTTGAGTGCTTGTAGATAAGCCTTTTCAATTTTCAATGTTGATCTAAGTGTGAGGATCATTTGTTTAGCACGCAGGATACACTTATGGGAGATCCACGTGTGTTGATGAGGATTTAAATCAATCAAACAAGATACACTTGAGAACTTATTAATATCTATTGAAATGGCATTGCAAACCTTTTCAACGTGTTTGATCACAGCAGACGCGAAAAGGTTTCACTTTTGCAAGTCGTATGCCTTCAAGATGATTCACGAGGCCACTGAACCACCAAAAGAGTTTTTCTTTTTCCCAATAGGTGATAATTATTGTCATATTGCAAAGTTCAAGGTCAATTATCAAACTACACTGACGACCTTATACTTTTAATACGATAAGAGTAACTTGAGCATGGTACTTTACTCAAAATCATCTCCATGAAAAAGGCTGTCAAAAGGTAGCCATTTCAGATATCAAAGGGATTGCTCAGGGGTCGCTTCGGTTAAGGTCATTGTATGACTAAGGATGAAATTCAACAAAGCCAAAATAATAAGATAATGGATAATTTGACGGACAATCATGACGATTTACTATAGTTTAAGTTAAAATGTTGTCTTGAACGGCTAGTAAATGCGGTTAACAAAGGACATTGATTTTTATGAGGAATTTTTAACGATGGTTCGGAAGACCCCATAAATGATCAACCTTGGGGTAAATTAAGTGTAATTACATTATGACAATTATCGAACGAATCGAAAAACTTAAGGTAAGTTGGATGTCATCAAGTCTCATTCAACCCTGGAAAAATTTCTTAAAGAAAAATAACTAGGTTTAAATATACGTACCAAAGCAAAGGTGCTCCCGGTTTTACTTTCAGTAAAGCTTAATAACCACGAATTATTTGGGATCTAAGAGAAGTGCTGTTAGGACAGGCTTAAAGGTACTAATTTGAAGTCGCTTCACCAGTGAGCAAGTCATTAATACGCCGGACTATTAGGTATCTTCAATTTATAATAATATAAACCATAATAAACCACTTTTAGCATTGCAGGCAAATTTTTCAAAATATGCAAGCTGAAGAACGCCAACTTAGGTATTTTTTGTAAAGTGAACTAGTGCTATTCCACATCTGTTAAATAGATATTTTGGTAGATAATCTTCATATTTCAAACTCTCATATTTATATCAGCCTTCTGGCACTTCTGCTAGCTATGAAGGTCCTGCTTCAAAGCTAATAAGACTGAACAGAGGATCGGGTAACGAGATTGTCCTACACGTGCGTAAAGTCTAACATTTATAGACTTATAGCAACAAAACAGGATTGTAAACAAATAAATCGAAAGAGCTTTATTTTCACCTCGGCAAGATTAAAGTGATATATTTAACTTAGCAACACTTTTGCAATAGCGGCATCAGGAGATATTCTCGTATCAGAAAACTGAGCTATTCACTCTTTCGTGCCTAAGAATTTAGGACTTAGAATTAATCCTGGTACTAACCGCATGCAAAATCAATTGGACCATTGTCATTGGTATGTTTTTATTGTGTTCTCCTCCACTACAAAGACCACACTGTATTTTTACTTGAATCTATTTCAATGGAATAATCATAATTGGTAAACAATAGTATTTCTCCTTTAGCTAATATGGTCGGTCTTCTAACAGTTTAATTAGGTAAAACCTGGTACACTGAAGTCGGTGGACAGCTATATAGTTATGCTACTAAAAATATGGCATTGATAAATTTATGGATTTGTGAATTTCTGAATTTTGAAATTAAATAATGATGATGTTGCAAAACCCTTGTTTACCACCGTTAACTTGGCGGGTGTAGAACATCGCGGCTTTTTTGAATGCATCTACACTGACCATTTAAGGTTAGTGCGTTACTCCGACGAGCTCGATTTACGTTGTATCTTCATTTTGCTTAATATCCCAATCAATTGGTCACTCAATTTGTTTTTTGCTGCATACTCGCCAGAGCTGTCAGCTGAATTATTCTTCTATCCGTTAAAACCCGCTCGCCTATTAGGTTGATTGTCATATCTAATCAGTACAAGACTAAAATATTTGTTCATTATGCCCTGATGACGCTTAAGCTCCTGTTTGTGAAGGTTTTCTTTGTTTTTTGGCCGGAAAAGTTGTCGTATTTGAGAATATTCAGCTATCAATTACGCTCCGCAACAATTTTCAGTTTAATGTGTTACGGCAGTTATAATAATGCATTTGGAAAGCACTTGTTTCCATTTTATACAGTCGTTTAAATTGTTACAATAGGGAGCTTTTTGTGATTTTATGCCCATATGTTGGCCCTAGTCAGATAAACAAATTATCCAGGCACCGTCACTTTGCTTGTCAGGGAAGTAAACACACCTGTTGTTTTTATTTGTAGACCGATTTTGCACATCATACAGGCAGACTGTGTTCATAAATACCGCGTAAAGTAAAAGTAATGAGTGTTTCCTTATACTGTACACGATTTCCCAACGTACATTCCAAAGTCAAAGTAATCGTACATCCTAGTGAATCACCGAACTGAGATCATTTTCATTGTGAATCGACATGTCGTATTTTTAATGGGTCTTCTGCCTTTGGGTTGTTCTTAAGGCTAATCTGCGTCATTATTTACAGTATATATTGGAACGTGGTGTTATTGACGCTCTAAAAGGTGCATCTAAACAGTGATGGAATATAAACACTAGGGCTTTGCCGCATCCAGGGTTATTGTTTCAACGGTTGCATCAACTACTCCCATTACAGAGCGTTTTATATGTGTTACACGTATTGAGTCTATTTTATCGCATAGGTTCTAATTTTTTTCTCAAGAATAATTTTTGTGCATTTCATGTGAATGGATAACGGATATATTGCGAATCCCTTCCTTGTAGCTTACCTCGTACCAAGCAACAGTGTTCTGCATGGAGTTGGTTTGACATGACACCTCTATATATGCCCTTGTTATAGTATTTTTCTCAAACCTTTCTCATAGATCTGACAGGGAAAATACCTGACGCGTTATTCTTTTAACTGAAACGACGTCCTAAGTATGTTAGCTTAATGCGAGAAACTCTACAGATTGCGCAATAGATTACTAAAACTGACATGGCTGACCTTCCTTGTGGTTTCGTTTTAATAACATAATTATGGTGTTTGGGTTTAGACTGTAAATACGTTCATAGTTAGCAATTCAAGTAAATGAATTTACCCATGATTGCATTCAGTGTTAGTTTTGCTTGCATTATCAATTAGCGGTTGGAGCTTTGAATATGGATTTAAAAGTGCTATAGTAGTAAGGTTCAAATTAATTTGCCACTGAATTTTAACCTTGAACCGCATTTGAACTTAACTCTTCAGTGTTTTATTCGCATAATATTCGTTTTTTATTGCGAATAACGTAAAGTAAGTACTTGGAGTTTTTTGTTGAACAGGAGGAATTTTAAGACTTGCAGTTCCATTTGAGATATTTGTCGTATTTGTTGTGTCAGACAAGCTTTTTTGATGCGGGTTTATTGTTATGTTCTTTTTTTTTGTTTTCAGTAGGCCCGAAATTGTTTATCTAATTTACTACAGCCTGAGAAATTACCGTGTATTAGTTTATAACAGCTTTTTCTCAAAAGAGCCAAGAACTCAACGGCCTAATGCAGTCTGATGTAGTTCTTTAATCTTGCGTTTTCATCGATTTAATATTCTGAGATATAAGCATAAACTTCATAACCAGACCCTGGATAAATGCCTGGTGATTTTTTTGTTGGCGTCTGTCCGGAATCAAAGTGCGATTCGCAAATGGACGTAAATAGCAAAACTTTAGGTTATATTTGGAAGCTGATTTTTATGTATACCTGCGAGGTGGACTCTAATCAGACTATGCTGCGATATATTTCTTTCACAGCGCTAGCTGTAATCAATGCATTTACCTTTTTTACAACTTCGTCAGAAGCAGTACAGCACTAAATGACGTTTTTTGCATGGCAAAAAGGTTTTCGCTTGGATCTAGTTAGGTTCAGAAGTGCAGCAACTTTCTTATTCTGAGTTATCGTTTAATTAGCTATTTTAATTTGTGATTGTGTGAAATGCAAAAACAGGTTGAACTTGGATCCTTTTCATAACAATACGCATAGGTGCATATATCAAGTGTCGAAGCTTCTGAAAATTCTGCTAACCAACAGTATATAACTTAGGGTGCCTCTCACCGGCATGTTTGGTAATCCGGGATCACCGACGAGTCAAAAGTTGACAGTCTCAATCAATTCCCTTTCATGTTTTGAGAAAATTTAGCCACCATTGCGTGTCATTACAGGGCTTGTAGTAAAGGCATTTTACGTTCTATATTTGAGGGAATTTGCGTCGTTAAAGGTGCGGATAGTGGTGAATTCGACTTTCATTTGAATTTGCCCATAAAGTGTAATCGGTTTACTTTATATGTGCGACGTGATCGGTTTTAGTGTTTCACGAGTGGCGTCCGTTTTTTATCTTCTCAGTCATGGAGGAATTGAAGCAAATGGTGGAAAAATTCGAAGGTGAATTCGATGCCTTTGAAAAACGCTACGACCAATACATCGAGCTCTCTGAAAAGATTAAGGCCGATCAAAATGCTTGCAAACGCGATATCAAGCACTATAGAATGTATATGAAAATGTTAAAGTCTAAGGTGGCTAGGTAAGTTTTTGGTTAACGTATTTTTTTTCACTTTTGTCTGTCGAAACTAAAACCATCACTACCATACAACGTACAGGGCACACCTTTTCAGGTGTCTGTTTTCATGCTTCATTTACGTTTTAAACTGTAGCTTGTCCAATTGTCCAGAGCATAACTTTGACTATTTTTGCATCCCTTGTCTACTAATTAGTGGTTGCCACGCCAAAATGGACACACTGAAAGAAATGAAGTGTACAAAAGCCAGAGCAGCTCCGACTACCCCTCGTTGGATTCATGAAGGAATATACCTAATCGTTAGAGTGTAGGCATCGACTACTAAGACCCAAGTAGCAGACCTATAAGGTTCAAAATGTGCAATTTTCGTTCGACGTAAATCAACTTGGCTGCACCAACTCCCAGTACTCCACAGCAACAAGGCGTATCCTTGATGAATAATCACGAAGAAGAGGCTATTAATAGTCAGCACAATCCAGACCTGTTTATCAACGGTCAGCAGGAAGGGTTGGATGGATAGCACGGACCCATTAATGTAGCTTTGTCGCAGTAATTTTACAGGCTCCCTAATCGAAAACCTTTGTTGAATGCTGCTAATAGCCCATCACCAACATTGCAAAGTGTCTCCTGCACCTACTCAAATTGCACGATTTTTGTTGGCATTCCGTGACACTTTTACACTGTCGACATCTGAGTACTCATGACGCCTTTTTATAGACTTGAATCCACTCCTAACATCCACGATCAAGTTGAATTATCTGTAATCAAAAACAGCTTTGAGGACAAGGCCCACATTTTGCGCGACATGGAGGACTGTCTTCCTAAACAAAACGGGTAAGAATCCGAACGGGAGTGTTTTACCATTCCTCGCAGACTCTATCTGAGGATTATCCTCGGCCCAGTGGATGTTTCGTTCACAAGCAAGCAGGACAAGTTTGATTACAAAAACAACTACGAAAATTTCAAAATCACAGTTTCCGCCATAATCAGTATATATGCCCTTTTTCTGTATTTCTTCAATCAATACGGGTGAGTACTTGTTAAAAGATAATTTTTTGTAAGTCTAATTAGTTCTTTTATTCGAAAGAAATAGGTTGTGCCCTTCAATCATTTAGCCCCAATAATGTACAAACAAAATCGCTTAAGTTCTTGTTTTCACAGTTCCTAACTGTATGCATTTGCTCCTTGATCAATGGCAATCTGGTTTACCGCAATGAGCTGAGGTGCGTAACAATTTTGTAGGTTGCTTTTGTTAAAATATCTTTGACAACTTATCAAATGTGCCACAACAGTTTCATATCCGCTGCGGATTAGATGCAGTCATGTCATTCACTCATTGGATTTTGCAGAGGACGTCGTAGTGTTAAAATTGACGGCTCTTTTCATACGCCGATGACGACTTATTTCAACTTCTTCGCACCTGAACGTGTAGTTGGTAGCGGAAATGAGATTCAACAGCAATTTATGTGCTAACGCTATTGCGTTCGTTTTTTTCTAGGCCTTTATTTTTTCAAAGAATATTTCACCCATATTTCTTTGTGGGGCACTGCCCATTGACGGGATGGTCACCCTCATGCGCTCCGTCACGGAGCGTTTGATGTCACCAATTGAATTAAAGATCCACAGCTATCTATTTCGACCTGACCCCAAAAGGTATTACGTCAATGGAGTTCCGTTTTCGCAGTACTAATGTAGCTATTTTACAGTCCGTTTAGTGGCTCAGAGCGTTGTGCTTAATCGGTACCCCTTCCAACACGATTTCTAGTCAGTAAAGCATTCGTCGTCAATCGCTTCCCCTAAAGCTTGTCTTTGTTTTGTAGGTTACTGGATTCGCTGTTTCATTTGCTAATTGTTTGGTACTACTGCACTTTGACAATCCGGGAGCAAATCCTAATACAAAATGGATCTCGAATTAAGGGCTGGTGGGCTACTTACCACTTCATCCTCACTGCTGAAGCAGCTGTCATTCTTATCTGGTAGGTTTTGAGGCCTCTTTTGTCTGTGTTGCATCGCTGGTCTCGCGGGGATTTACTTCTCGTGGGGCCTCACCATCGTGCCACGCGTGGAGCCCAACCGGCACTTGGAGTTGACGAACGCACTGGCGCTGAACGACACTGTGTTGGATTCCACAGCTTGTAAGAGAGTAGCGTGGAACCACCACGTTGTCGGTGCACTGATCCTCCTAGAGCTTGGTGGCGAAAAATTGTATACTTGCATAGAGGGTGATACTTTTCCCTTTGAAAAGTTTTCATCGTTTGTTCAAATGGCCTGTTTAAGGAATGACAATTGTATGTTTGCTAATACAGACCTGTCAACACAGACAAGGTATGAGTGTTAGTCTGAAGTATAATTCAGAATTTCGTAGGACCACTTCGCTTCCTACAGATTTCAGCGAATTTTTCTGGATCCATATTTGCGGTGCCTCTTAGAGCAAATCCCTTAGTTTCTAGCATCCTCACTTACAATACTGTTGTTTGTTTAAAGCATCATTCGTCCTATGATGTTCAAGTCAGTGTTTACGTTCACAAAAGTGCTCCTTTCACTCTTGATTATATTTTAAAGGCAAATTTGACATGAGATGCCACATTTGCACCTCTTTTGGTCGTTGGTGATCTTATCAATCTAAATTACTCTTCCATTGGAAACTTTGGAGCTGCAGAAACAGGTTAGGCCCTCCTATGAAGCACTTTTAACGTACTAAACTTCTGCGGATTCGCGCCATAGGCATGTTAAAAGGGACTCTGAAGTGCCAAGGAACTGTCCTTAGTCTTTCCGTAATCTCTGTCATTTAAATCAAAAACGTGTTATTCTTCTACTCTTCTTTACATAGGCCAACGTCGCAATCATATTCGCTGTTCCGCGACCAATTCATGCTCTATTCCTTCTACATATGTGAGTCCACTTTTCTATCGAGGACTCCTTTTGCTTCCTCGTCTGTTATTATCGAGTTTTATTGTTTTTGTGTCATCGTATTTAGCGCTCTTATCTGCTAATCAACCGTCTTTCATCTAAGGTGTTGTAAGGGGAAATTCTGCATTCTGTAAATGTTAAAGCGCGTGTATGTCGTGTGCTAAGACTTGTGTAACAACGTACATTTAAACTACGCACCAACCCTACCTCCAGTGCATGTAGTAATTGTAAAAAAGACTTATTTGTTAGTAATCTGGTGCATTCATAATTAACCTGATGTGGTTCCTCGTACACGTTGTCGGAGTCTGATAAACCATAATAATTTCTTTTTTTAATATTCAAATGATCTTAATCCCAATTAGTAGCAGTATCTTTGCTTTATTTCTTTTGAGTATCTTAAGTTATCTTAATTTGGCCTCCCGTTTCATTTTCACAATTTAATGTATTTCATTCTCCTATTTTAATGCCTTTGGTTGCTTCGGCTTACCAGGCACCGACAAGGGCAATTTTAAAGTTTAGGTGATTCCGCTGCAAGTGAATCACACCCTTAATTGTTTCAACTCATTTAAGTTCATTCCATTCTTTAACTTGCTTTCGATACTTAAATCTAGAATGTCCGGTCATGATTTTGGCCAGTCTAGTAATAACGTAGAGAACATTTTCATGAAAACATTATTTAGAAGAGAGTTTCAGACTCTTTGATCATTCGATCGCGGTTTACTTTCAATATAAAGTGGCAAGTGTCCCAACTTCGTATTCAGGCCACACATCTGCTGTGTTGGTGGTCGTGGATTCACCGAGGTGGGTGGCTTTGAGTGCGTTTTCAGTCGTCTCCTTTTGAAAGGTGAATCCGAATTTGGACCGCTTACGGGACTGATTAACCGTCGGTATTTACACGAGCGTCTGATATTGTGTTTTAACGTAGTTTTAATTGCTGTATTATGGTTCTCATGTCCCCGTCATTAGCACGATCGACCCTCACTCGTCTAGGACAGATCGGTTGCGATAAGTCGCAATGACGTGTGTCCTGAACCTCACTATTTGTTTAATGATGAATTGTCTAGGTTTGTTTATTCATTTTGATAAGTCTTCAAGCCGTTTCTTTCCCTTTTAGTTATTGTTCAGTGTATACAGTATTATTATCAAATGGGGTGTCTCTACAAACTAAGGGCTCTCGGCCAAAGACCCTCCATGGATATAACCGTTGGTGAGTTTTGATCGCGTTCTCTCAAAATATTATCTCTTGCGCTTTAACTAGACTATAAACCTGGCTGATCGAATCCGTGTAGTTGGTCGTTTATGTGAAACCACTATCTTGATGCACTTTTAAAGTCGTGCGCACCCAACCATTTACTGTTATCTTGTTCTGAAACAAGTTTGAGTCCTACTTTAGTTATGTACAAATTGCTAAGTTTTAATTATGCAAAATGGACTATTTATTTACCTCTTTGACGGTTTTACGTATTGACTGTTTTATCCCACTGCAGACGGTTATATGTCGTGGATGTCGAGTCGCCTATCGTTTGTACTCGTCTTTTTGTTCGGAGCATACGCCTTTCAGGCCCACAATGCTTACATTCTCTACCACATCTCTCAGGCTCCCCATTGCCAGGAGTGGCAGGTTCGTTTTTCCCTTTTTTAGCTATTTTCTCACTTGACTAGTACAGATTTCAAGTTAACCAAGCATCCTTGTATTCAAGCAGGAGAATTAGGCCGAGCTTGCGAAAAACTCGGTTTAGGAGCTGCGCGTCTGTGTATGTACGCGCACTTGCTTACGGGCTCAGCCGGACCATGCCGGTTTCGCGGTTTTACATTGTGTGGGCCCTGAAGTGAACCGCGGGGTTCGCTGCGACAGCGTCTTAGCTGACACCGGAAGCTGCGTAACCTTTGTTGCGGTCCCCGTGGTATTCGAAGTCGTGTGGTCTCACAAATAACACTTGTATTTTCAAACCCTCACCTCTGGATACGCTGTCGCAAACTTTCGAACAGACCGCCGTAGTCCATCATTTCTGCTAGCTCGAAACACGCTGGACAGTAGACTTGTCTAATTATGCGGAAATCGACTCAAACGCACGTAACGACCTGTTTTACTGTAGGGTGTATTTGGACTGTCACGTCGTGATACTGTGTGCAGTCACTGGCAACTGTATATATCCCGTCTATTGTTTCCTATTTTTATTAGGAGAATGTTTGTGGTATATATAGTGAACTTCAGTGTTTTGCTCTATATGTTCCCTGTAATAATGCAAAGTCACTTTCTCAAAATGTGTTTTAAGAAGTGAAGATAGATTAAATTTTAAGCACTAAAATGTGGGATATAAAATTTGAAGCATTTAAAAAATTAAACGCAATTAGTAGGCTTCAGAAAAAAACTGGCATTTATGGAGATGTAAAGGGCCAAACAAATTCTTAAAATTCGAGTTAATCAGAAAGCTATTCATTGGTAGCGTGAATCGGGAGAGCCTAGACCCCCACTACACTATGGTTGACAACCACTTTTAACTCTTTGTGTAGTAATATGTGTAGTGTAACTACTCTGACACGGCGTGTGCAAAATGAAATGTTGCTTCGATTCAAAATGGAAGCGCAAGCGATCTCACTCGCCGGAAGCTCTCAGTTTTGCAAGCCGTGGCTGGCAGAAGGTGTTGTGTGTAAATAGACACCATTCTCATTCGTTCACAGGCTGACATACACGCCTATTGGCGCTGTTTTTCGTTTCATTTACGAAATCGAATAAGCTTCCTGGTTTGAGATAAGCCTTACGAACATGTAGAACTTTGCTGTTAAAGTCAACAAAATCCTCCTCACACTTGGACGTAAGTGTGACAGCCAAGTCCACCCAACTGCAAATCAGAACTACCCATTATGGCGAACTGCTGTCACTGACTGAGGTTGAAGCCAAGCCAAAAAACGCAATGTCCATGTGACTGACCAAAAAGTGAACAGTGCACATTATGCTGTTGAAGTCTTTTGGAAATGTGTGAGAAACACGGAAGCGAACATTCATGCAGCCATCAGTGTTTACAGCACATTTCGTGTCATGGTTCTTGGTAGTTGATCGCTGTGTACCTGTTTTCGGATGGCACTATCAGCTGGCAGTGAACTCTCTAGTGAGCCTCGTATTTACCAAACACGCAAGGTTTTTAACGGGGTCACTGCAATGAATTGCGAAGGGTACGTGTAACCCTCACCTCTAACACACGCCAAGTAGGTGTTTGACTCGACGGCACCGCGTAGCCAACACTTTTCCGTTTTTTAGCCCTCAGTCGTCGGGCTTATTTATGCTTTTGGCGCTGTTGGCAATCTCGTTACTACCCTTATGGTTGTGAAACAGAAACTGGCACTTCTCAATCCGCGAAAACGCAGTTACCTACGCAAAAAGTACAGCACCACCTTCCACTTGCAGGACGTTGACGTTGTGACCGATTCGCAGAAGATGGAATAGTGCTGAACTGATACTATGGCACTTCACTCGGTCACTTTTTTGATTATTTCACAATTTTTGGGTGTGTAAATCCAGTACTGCATTAGTTTTGTACCATCTCAGTGTACCCACGCATCCATCGCTTTTTTTTAGAATTTCGATTAATTAAACACATTCAATACCAGATACCCATGCGAATCTCTTCCCGTTTGCTCCACTTAATTATGTGAAAATGACTTCAACGGAGGTCGCCAACGTTTTAGGCCAATAACACTTGAAGCACCTGCATGTTGGATATACCTCTATGCGGTTTTGATGGTAAGGAACTACACTTGAGGAAGTGTCGAAATGCAAACCTGTGTCGTTGCTTGATTGCACTTCGGCTCAAAGAAATTGTGGGGGGAAGACCTGCTGGACGGTTAACTCGATGCGGCGTTCGTCATCTCAACGACACAAGACAGATCAGGCGCCAACTTCAACTCAATATCCAGAATACCTCGACAAAAAAACTTGAAAGCCATATGACTTAAGGCGTTTCATGTGATAGTGCGGGCAGGTACATCAATAAGTTGAGGGTAGTGTCACATTTCAATTTGTACAAATGCATTGTGAAAACAGAATCAAAAGATTAAAATTGCGTCATAAAAGACGACTAGGTCAGTGCCAAGTCTGTTCGCGCAAAGGAGTGCCAGGACTGGGTTCGCACCGTGCCAAGGTCGTCACTTCGTAAAAGAGGCTGACTTTCCGCTTCCACTTCCGTCTCGCGAACATCAAATTGGTTAACTTGAGACGCTAAAATGTTGAAATTTTCGTGTCGAAGCAATCATTCAAGAAGTTGTTTTAAAGGATATCCTTACCTTCAACTATAAACTGAACCCGGGCTTTAGCGGATTCAAGGAACCAGGATGAACAGAGGAAAAGAAAGCCGGCTATGATACACACAAACACGTTCATTAAAAGAGCCCGTTGCATGCCCAGGTAACGAGAAGTCACTTCATTACTCGTCATTTGAGTGTCGGCAATCTTGAAAAAATCAAAGCAATCACTTAAAGTAGTGCCAATTATAATCAAGTTTGAATGAGTGAGTTTATTCTTTACTCGCTTTAAGAGATCATTAGAACCCGAAATCCACGTCCCTGTTACCCGACAGTGTCCGTCACTTAAACGAATATTCCGCGGCAGGGAAATGTGTCACGCATTTGATTTTTTGACTAACCTAGTGTATCAATGGATTGACATAGCATGAACAATCTCACCCCATACATTTAAAATTTCAGCCCTGACAGTATTTAACTCATGATGTAAATGGTGCGCACATTTGTTTGTTAATCATGGGTACTCCCAAAAAGATATGGCCTACTTAGGCTACCATGACACCGTTTTTCTCCATATTTGACCCTGCCGTGCTTGTGATGGTGAGCCTAGTCTTTAAATCCCTGGTGTGTGGACGCCTTTCAATGTTATTTCAGGAGACAAAGTCCTGTGACACTAGTTTTTAGATAAAAAAATCAAATAAAGCGAATTTCACGACAAAACTTATTTCAAAAGCTGTAGGGACAGTACATTACTGCCCCATTTATCTATTCACTGCCTTTATTGATAAAAGAAGCCACGATAAGGAAAAGCTAACTATTTACATTTAAATTAACTCAGCAACAAGGTTCAAATACTTTTATAAAACAGCATGTGAATATGCATAGATTTCCTCAAGATATAGTAGTTAAACCTAAGGATATCCTTTTGAGAATTTGGCATAACGTTGGAATGATAAGTACAGGATAAACAATCTACAAAATGAACACCAAACCAAACGAATTTGTTGGCAGCGACTACGACAGTCGCGTTTAACTGATACAAGCCGAGCGCCAACCACAATAGTTCGAGTGTGATGTAAATTCACATCCTATGCATTTCGAACCGAAGTTCCAAATTAATACTTTTGGAGATATTCAAATTCAGGTGGCTGATATGACTTTGACCATGCATTTTGCCTCCTATTACGTGGAAATGGCAGTATCCAGCAGCCTTGACCCAGGTTTGCTTTGGTCTGTTCATACACGAAGATTAGGAGGATTAGTTAAAAACCAAGTTGTGAACCTTACCAAACCAATGATAAATGGACTAATGGCGTCCCCCAGGGCATGCGACATGAGCATTTGAAAGGCGTTCGCGGTCGCCCTACGCGTTGGAATGACAACAGACTAAAATTTATCAAAAAGAGACGGACTGAGGTGGTTTGCCAATAATTTTAAATGTCTGACTACACAATAAAAAAAGTGTTTGGCCAAAATTTGTAATTGGGTCGGGTTCAGAATTATTGAATTTTTTTGAAATTTTAAAAGCAATCGCAACGTCTAACGATAGATATATAGAAGAAAAATTAACAGGATCCAACGCCAATTGTTTTCCGCCGCAGATCGAATGCCAATTGTTTTACCTGCTTTTTCGGAACGAATAAGTAGGGTGCTTTCGCAAATTAAGGTCGCAGCTTCAAATTCGAGGCGTACACGTCATAAAATATACGCTGATACTGTTTTAAGTTAAAAACCGGAATCGCATCTTGGGAGGTATATTCAACAAGCGAACATTCGGGGTGAAGTTGGCCTGTTATTTAGCTAAGATATACTTTCCCTGAAAATTAAAACGATAGTCTGGTTGGTTTACCAGGATTGACGCTTTATGAGCCCTGCCTACCGTTACCGGGAACCTAGAATTCATCACTGACCCTCGTTGTTACAGCTGGTGGACATCCATACACTTTCAACGACAACCAACAATTTATGTGGGTACAAGGTATTAGTGCTTACCATTGTCACATCCGATATAAGCGCCCAATTCAGACAAATGAGGAATTGACCAACAAAGACGAATCCCTAAAATGTGATGATAACATGATTCCGAAATATGACTAGTTCAAAGCGATAAGGAACATTAGTAGAAGGTAATGTTAGTCCATTGTAAGCACCTCTTTTGGGGACCTGTTTACATAATAAACTAATTATAATGCAAATAGCATACTTAGGAATCAGGAGAGATTCAGAGAAAAATAATTTAACAGAGTCGTTAAATAACGAAATGTTAAGAACGCTAATACCATTTACGAATATTTGTTGTTTGCATTTGAAAAAAATTGCTGATGATGTCTTAGTGACAGAAAATAAAAAGTACACAACATACTAAACAGAGATAGAAGCTGTATATTGGTGAGACAAGACCCGCAAATACGAAAGGGGCACTCATAAGAAGGCCAGCGCCACAGATATACGCATCAATACGTGTTATGTAAACTCGGAGGGCCCGAGCCAATGCGGTTCCCACAACGACTCCAAGGAGCCCTGCGAAGCATGTGCTTATGCCGAAAAGGAGCGCCACACTACGAGTTACAAAAGAAAATGTTAGATAAGTTTACGAACGTGTTTTAGAAACTAGGAACCCACGGATATTTTGAAGCGTCACCGTAGCCCCTTGCATTGATGGCATCCTGAATGTAGTCCACTGAGAACCAAGCAAGTGCCCCGAGAACAAAGCAATCACCTGTAAATCCGAGGGATACTAGTAGAAAACACCAATTTGATGAAAGGCTTCGGAGATCCACCCACCATGATGTCGCACGCAAGTGGATCGCACCGTCGGCGCGTCCACGTGGGGGGTCCTTGTGGAAAGCAATAAGGGCGAGAGTGCAAAAAACACCTAGTGTGGGAGTAATACGCAACGCCCAAGTCCAATTATGAGTGGCGTTTGCGATGACCGATCCCAAAACGAACCCAAGCCCACTAAGAGAATGGGTTAAACTTGCGCACTTGTATTATATCTCCTTACCTCCCAACGGGAACCGCGAAATAGAAGAAGCCAAGAATCGAAGTTCGAGCATTTCCAGAAAAGAGGTCTGTCAAGATCGTTGGTGCGAGAGTGGAATAACTGGCCTCTCCGATACCAACTATACATCGGAGGACCATGAAAAGACCAAAATTCTGGAACAGTTGAATAACCTGACTTGACTTACATTACGGGGTACGAAGGAACTAGCAAGCGTCGTTAGTGTCCATATAACAAGTCCAATAACCATAATATACTTTCTCTTCCATCGATCACCCAAATATCCGAATATAGGGCTCAAAACCATGTACGAAAGAACAAAAGAAGTCTGCAGAAGGCCAAGCCTTTTGCTATCAATTTGGTAGAAGTCTCTAATCATGTCAGGGATTCCTTTTGGAAGTGTTAAAAACAAATCAATTGAAGTATACCAGCAATTGTAAATCTGTCCATGTAATTAATAAGATTGATACAAAAAAATAAAAGAACAGTTGCATAATCAGGGTTGAAGGCTGGTGTAACCCCGAAAATTCCAAAGATAACATGTCGAATTTCTGGTGAGACATAGAGGCTACTGGGTTCACTCGCGACACTTTGTGAAAATATCATCTGTACGCAGCGTAGTGTCGTGTGGTGACTGTGGCGTCGGATTAGGGCGCAGACATGTTGGACCACCTGGCCTCAGCCAATCCTGTGTCTCTCTGTAATCCAATGGCGTGCGGGAAAGGAAGGCAGCCAACCAGAGAAGGACACGACTGAGGAGCAGTATATAATGGGCGGCGTGGCCAGCGCGGTGG